>CAUYPK010032865.1:0-46496 GCA_963574355.1 Loris lydekkerianus
TAGTGCAACTTCCCAAGCCTGACTAGAAGTAGATCCACCGAGCTACTTCCACGTAGCAACAACTCAGCAAGGCCCAGCCTGAAACTGCCTCTACCTAGATACAGCCAATGTGGTACCATGCCACTGGCCCAACCCTGTCACGCACCTCTTCCCCTGCCTTCTTTCCCTGCCCCTTCTCCACAATAAAAAAATAAATAGATTAAAAAAAAAAAAAAAGAGTAGAAAGAGGGGGCAGCCGCTGTGGCTCAAAGGAGTAGGGCACTGGCCCCATATGCTGGAGGTAGCGGGTTCAAACCCAGCCCTGGCCAAAAACTGCAAAAAATAAAATAAAATAAAATAAAATAGTAGAAAGAAAGAAAGAAAAAAAAAAGATCCTCCTACCTTAGCAAGGAGGAAAAGGGGGCAGAAGGGAGGAAATAAAATAGTAAAATGAACAAAATAGCCAACATGGTGCTATTCTCATATGTCATATGCTCCAGCCAACCCAATCCCTTATACTGTTTTACTTTGGCCAAAACTGTGCACTAGAGTACTTCCTGTTCTATTCAGGAAGTATTTTCTAAATAAAATATCCCATTTTCTAAATACTTCCTGAATATTTCCTAAATAAAACAGGATTTTTATTTAGGAAAAATAAAATGAAAAACTGAATTTTTAGAGTTCCACACTTCTTTACAATGTTTTGCCTCATCTCACCAATTTCTTCAGGGGATGAACAAGGAATCCTCCCAAGTTTTGTATAATTATCCTCTCGGGGGGAGAGGGAGGTTGGATGCCTCACCTCCATAGATTCATGTACATCCTCAGTGGCTGACATGTGACTTTAAAAATATACTCCTGACTTGGAACTCAGCTTCTGTTTCTGAGCTCACATGCTTTTCATGAGATTTGTTACCAGAGGAGCATTTTACTCTAAGAAAAAGTTCAGCATCATGTACAAAGCTATAGAGTAGCCATTCTCTCCCTTCAGGATTTCAGCTATTAAGAGTAAAATCTAACTAATCCCATAATTTGAGTCCAGACAAACTCTGGAAATGATGCTTTAGCATCTAGCAAAATAGCCATTCATCCTCTTCCCCATTTTTAGAAACATATTTTTTATCCATAGAAAATATTTTCTCCAATGTGACTTTGTTATATTGATATATAAATGCTTTTCATCCATGTTACTAATTCATTCCTCTTGACGACTGATCATTCTAGTGGTCTCTGCCTTGATTTTCAATTCACGATTTTAACTTTCCTACCCCATGTTATCCACAGACATACACAGGGATATCCCATGCAAAATGGATCGTGGTGGCGGCGGCTCCACGTGTATGGTTAGAAGGGGAGAGAACTGAGAACAGAAAGCAAGGAATGAATTAAAATTTCAGGTTCTGAGCATCCACCCTCCTCCCCAAAATGGTTGAAACTCATCAGCTTTAAAGGAATAAAATCCGTATCCTTGACCAGAAGCAGACAAAATACCAGACAAAGCATCGATAATTTCCTCTGTACTTGGTCTAAAGAACAATAGTCTTTGCTGATTGGAAAATTTGCTCAGTTGAAAAATAAGTTTATGAAAAGTAAAATGATCTAAAGATTAAAATCAGATACAGATGAGGTCTCAGTAGACTTTACCTCAAATCTCAGAATGGAGAATCGTTTGCCACCAAATGAACATCCATGGAGGCCAGCTTAGCCAAGGTCTTTTGGCACGAGTACCCACTGAAAACTGGCGGGGAAAGGGCACAAAGTCTGAGAAGGTGGAGTCTGGACCGAGGAGGACAGCAGTCACCCCCAGGTATGAGGTTAAGCAGTAGAAACAGCATACTACTATTTCACATACACTGTGAATGTGTGTATGTGAAATAGTTTATACAACTTGAAATTTTAACAAATCAATAGCAAGCCTCTTGTTTTGAAGGGTCCACCCTGCACTCCAGCTGCACATCTCCCCAGAATCTAGGGCCCCTTGGAGCATAAATTTAAACATTCACTGGCCTAATCTAATTTTACCCTTAAAAATTTCTTCAGAGGAAACTGAGGCACAGAGATTAATTGTGGTCCATAAACATAAAGCTAGTAGGTAGCACAATCATGAATTCTCCTAAAGGAAACTGTGTTGCTTTTCCCAAATACATGACATTTATGTTCTAGGAGTCTGCCCTGTTAGTGGGATGAAGAAATTAGCATAATGAATGTTCTAAGCAAAACTTTAAAACATGCTCAAGGTCAAAGAGTAGACACTAGCTATTGAAATGATACATTGGGAAGCTTAGCTTAGAGAAACTCAAACACCAATTCCTTAAGTTAAAGTTTCATGTGAGAGTTCTGCAGTAATGATAGAAACATTACACTACAGACTTTTTTTTGTTTAGCTATTATACATAAATATGTCAGGCACAAAATCAAACTACTCTAAAATAATGTAAAATCCATTCAGTTTTAAGTACAGAAAAACACAGCACCCTTTGTGCAAGGTGTGGGAGACACGTAACCTAAACGGCTTGGGTTAGTCAATTAAACTAGAAATTCATGAGAAAATGTGTGAGGAGCCTACAGGAGAGAGAGTTGAGCAAAAAAACATTGTGAGACACATTTGATATAATAGTCATATGATTAACAAACTGTCACATCAAACTTTTCCGCAACGTGGGAACACTTTGACACTTCATATTTTTAAGACTGACATTTTGATTCATTACTGTAAATAGCACTTTGGGTTAAATATTGTGACAAGGAACAGAATATACATACATATATGTAATATATATACACACTCTATATATTACATGTGTATATTTTTTCTAGCCCCGTAACATTTTATAATGTATGAAACCTTTTCCTACAGTGACAGTTTGAAATGGTATGTAAACAGGCTATTTCACTCCTAAACTACCCAATTCTATGACAAGTAGGCAGATGGACTTTCTTCATTTCACCGAAATTCTATGAAGCAGAGGAATTTCAAGAGTAATGGGATGTTATCTAAGGAAATTCTGAATAAACCTTTGAACTCCCAGCAAAACATTTTTAAAGAGTTGGATTAATTTATTGCACCCCAGTTCACAAAATCATTGTCACAAACACACATAAAATACTTCACCTGTCTTCAGGGTGCTCCCAATCTACTTGGGGAGACAGACAGATACATACAAAATTCTAAAGCAAAGCAGACCCATTTGAAGCAAGAAAAATATAAAACAATGCTTGTCTTCTTTCTTTTCCTTTTTTTTTTTTTTTTTTTTCCTTTTTCTTTCTTCCTGTGCATCCAACCTTACCAATCCCAGGGACAATGTTCACAGTAAACTATTTCATTTGAATTAAGCAAAGCACGGGTATCAATGGATGGTGAAGAAATTTAGGAAATTTTCAAAAAAGCTTCCATTCACAAGGCAAACATTCTTCTGAAACCAAGTATAAAGACAGTGATTGGTTCCCATTTAACATAAATAATTCAATTTTCTAACTCTTAACTTTATCTGCAACTATAAGGGGAGAGGGGAGCCCAAAAGATAAAATATCCATCCCTTATTCCAGACACCCAAGTTTTGATTTCAATTTTTCTTTGGTAATTTCAAAGTTATTATGTACTTTCAAACTTGAGAAGACTTTAAAAAACCATCAGCTCATCACAAACAGACACACACACATATATACAAAATAAAGAAATAAGCCCACACACATTTTTGTCTTATGTATTCAATTTCCCTCTAAACATTATGCCATTATTATTCAACTCATCCTTCTCTTTGAACACCTGGAAAGATAGAAAGAGAAAACATGAAAACTATGTATAATAAGATATTATACTCACTACATGTCGGCTTTGTCTGCTCTATAGTCAAATTAGGCAATGATATTCTTTCTGAGCACATACATTAAAAAAAAAAAAAAAAAAAAGACTGCTCCTTATTTGAGGTTTTTTAGAACGGATGCAGAATGTTATTAATCAAACTCACCTAAATCCTATAAAAGTTAGGGAAGCATAATGGATGTCATCTAGTATATGTAGCAAATATTGAGAAAACCCTAAAAACCATCAGTATCCACCCAATAGCATTCAAAAATTCCTGTGTTCTTCTTTTGCAACCAAAAAAGGTGATCTAGTTTTGTTCTTAGCTAAATTAGGCAATTCATTTAGAGCAAAGAGCCTTTCCCCCCATATTCTATATGTACTTGAATTTGTTCAAAGTTGAAGGAGCCTCACAAACTATTACAAAGCTTATTCCAAATTAAGAAAATTAAAGATAGAAATGCAATATTTCCCCCATTGGCTTACTGAAAACAAATTCAGCAAAAGGGCTGCCCAAAGCATACTACTATTTGAACCTGAAGCCTCATCATTCTTTTCCCAAACTATGAAGGGAGTAGGTTACAACACGAAAAAATTGGAAACTCCAGAATAGAAGGCTAAACACTGTCAGTGAAGCAAAACCACGTCGAAAAGAAGTAACATTACAGTATTCAGAGACAGAACATTCAGATGCAAATCCAATCTCCATCACTTTTCCCTGGAGGTAAATTTGAGACGTTACTTCACTTCTGTTTTTTCATTGTAGAATGAGGATTATAACAGACAGCACATTGAGTTTTATGAAAATTAAATTAAAATGTAAAGAATTTTTAGCAGAATCTAAATTAGTAAGAACACTGTTCTACGAAATCATCATTTGTCAACTTTTACCAGCAATTAAAAAAAAAAAAAAAAACTTAAGACATCATCTGAATTCAACTAAGTTCACCTCGACACAAGTCTGCGGGATGCAACACAAGCTCTGACTAGCCAAAAGGCAGGGAGGGGCGGAAGAGGAAAGAAGGACTGTTTAATTCACAATTTCTGTCCCCAAGAACCCTGTCCTCTTGTTGCAGAGACAGCATTTCATATATGAACTACTGGGAAAAAAAGAGTTGTTATTTTATAATAAAGTGTTAAATACAAAAAACGTATAGTCCTGGCAAAGAATTGCTCTCAGGAAAGTTTTTGGTGAGGTTTTCCTAAAGGTCAGGAAAGGGTTCAGAGACATAGGGAACATGATGCTATTGTTCCCCCCGTCTCTTTAAGCCCTCACATCTCAAGGAACCAATCTGTGGCCTCTGAGGAGAGAGCTCTACCCTGAAGTCTCTGAGGATGGACACCGCTGAGCGGTACCCCAGCCATGTACTCTGGGCATCTTCCATCCCCTCATTTTCTCATCCTTTCCTCGTCCTTTCTTCTCCTTCTGTCCACATTCCTAAGGACAACACCCTCTCCAGGTCTGATCCATCCACAGCCTCCCACAGGCTACAGAGGACACTCACGCAGCGATCAGTGGGCTGCAGTTGGGAAAACACAAAGCTGGGAAAGAGAAGTCCTGAGTTCCTGTCCCAGCCTTGTCTCAACTTCAATTTGTAACCTCGCGCAAGTTGCTGCTAGGCAATGGGCCTCAGTATCCTCACCTATCAAACAAGAGGAGAGGATATTTAAAAGGCCTTCGTGCTCTTAAACATTCAGTGTCTGTGTCTGATCTACCGTTTCCTACAGTTTCCAAGTGACAACTGGGGGCTCGCCAGTCGCACAGCTCCTGAAGAGGCACTAACATGACCACATCAACGGATCTATTGTGGGGAAGGTCAGGGACTCCTTCAGAAAATAGCTGATCTAAACGGAGCCTGAGGAGTGCCATGGCAACACGGCTCGCGAGCTGCCAGAGGTAGGGAGGCAAGCAGCCAGCATGGGTGTGCAGCTGCCACGTTTCAGAACAGCACTCAAACCTCGTTAATATCATCTTGCTTAATACCGAGTCCCATAGATCATAAGCTATTTTTACCGTGTATTTAACAGATTTGTGTATCGTCTCCCCTGCCAGCATTTTCACAGTCCAGTACAAAGGACTGCCATCAGAGAGTACTCAAGACCTGAGGCTACCCAGGGTGAACTTGGGAGAAAGAGGAAGGGGAGAAGCAAAAGAAATAGACAATACGTACCGAGGAAAAGGAGAAAAGGATATTCGTTAGGGTCAAGGCTAGCTAGGGGAGAGGAGGGAATAAGAGATCATAGGAACTAGCCAAAACTAATACTACAAACACTCAAGAATGAGGCACCCAAGTCCCAGCTCTCCACAGAGTCAAAGATGTATGTGTGGGGAAGAGAGTGGGGAGAGTTCAGGCCTCTGGTATACTCAGCTGACCACAGACCCTCCACCCAAACTTTGATCACAACCTCTGCTTGTTTCCACTTGTCTTCCTAATCTGTAGCCCTTAAAAAGTCAAGCCTGCCACTCTGCAGACCCTTACACCCATGTTCCAGGAGAGAAGCATCTATCCACTGCAGATCGCCTTTCAGAGCTTACAGGAAAGGGCTTTTGCTAAATGTTCTGTTACAAACAACCTGTCTCCCTCATGTAGGGATGGGAATTCTAGCTTTCAATGACCAACCAAGTTTAACTATGTGAAAACACCTGTCAAAGAGCCTGTCACACCATAGATACCGAGGAACATCTGCTTCTTTCCATCTGTTTAATACAGCGATGGTGCCACCTGTGCCACCTTTACTCCCTAATTGTCTTCACAGAAAGAAGGACTCCAACTAAGGTTTGTTGAGAGCTAAGCAGGGGCTCCAGTGCCAACCAGCTCTCTAGAGTCAGATCAGATGTGGGTGCCATTCTCAGACCTGCCTCGAACCAGGCGGTCACGTGTAAATCAGGGCATGTCATTTCTCCCTGGGATGCAGGCTGGACTAGGCAGATTGTTTTTAAATTCTTTTCCAGTTCTGAAATTCTATAAGCCTAGGAGTCTCGTAGCGGTCTCAGAAACAAGTACTAAGCAGAGGGAAAGCTGTGAGAACACAGTCATGTGCTTCTTTACTGAGCACTATGTCTAGGGCACTGTGCCAGGAGCTAGAGGGAACTCAGAGAAGCAGAAAGTAATCCTTAGATGAGAGCTCTTACACTGTGAGTGAGAGAGGAAGGGGAGGGGGAGAGGAAACAGGAAAAGTTACATGACATAAGGTTGGAATATTAAAAAAAAGTCCAATGCGAAATTGCCTTGCAAAGTCAAAAGGTGCATAGGGAAGTCTTCTCCGGGAGGAATGATGTGGGCTGGGACTTTCAGGCAGGAAAGCAAGGTCCATCCAGGCAAAATGCGGGGTGAGCTGGAGGGTCAGGGCATCTTTTACAGAAGTCGGCCCTTTGTGGCAGAAGGGGCATCAGAATCTGGGATCATGTGTTTCAAGCCTTGGATCACTTGAACATTCCATGTTTCGTATATTAAAGTCTAGAATAAAAATAAATGACCACCCCACCTGCCCGCCATGCAATGCCACGTGGGCACAAGAAGGCGGGAAGGATGGGAAGCCTGGGCCAGGGTTCACCTGTTTATCTTTGTGACTGTTCCTCTATCAGGGTTTAGCCAAGTGGCTTATCTGGCTGTGGAGTAAGAGACTTTGTAGAATTCCAGGTGAAGTTCTTGAGGCTTCTTTTTTTTTTTTTTTCCCAAGGATGACACGCAAATTCGTGAAGCACTTAACAAAAATACGGAATGCTTCACGAATTTGCGTGTCATCCTTGCGCAGGGGCCGTACTAATCTTCTCTGTATCGTTCCAATTTTAGTATACGTGCTGCCGAAGCGAGCACTTCTTGAGGCTTCTTGAGAACCATCTTGCCAAAGCTCACATTACGTAGACGAAGAGTCTGAAGTTCATCAGAACAGAAGTGGTTTCTCTCAGCTACACATTCCTGTGATCTATGCTCAGTTCTTCAGATATGCCTGCCTGGTAATCATCTGCTTTGGGGTCCTGCCTCAAGCTCACTCTTGCCTGCCAGAGATCTACTCTTCCAATTCCTATGACATCAAAGTCCCAATCAGCTTTCAAAATGAACTCCCGTACCACCTTAATAAGAAACCGTATCACCTTAATAAGAAACCGGCATGAAGAAAGAGTTCTCTAAATTCCGTCTCTCCCAAAGCATAATTACTGAGCTCACACATCACAGTGAGCCCTGAATGGCCCTGCATCAAAGTTACCTCCACAAGACAGCCAGCTCTTTGATTTCTTACCTTGCTTGTAGGTGCTAAATAAATGCTTACTATATCTTTTAAAACATGCCATGTGGCCTCTGATCATCATAAGCCTACAAGTGTGCAGTCCCCAGGGCACCAAAATAGTTTCAATTACCTCCAAAGCCATCAAGCCTTTAACCAGACTGACTGAATGTGTAGCAAAGGAGAAGAAGCAGGTATTACTTCTGCTGGAAGATAAGGAGGAGCAAGGCCAGTGTCTACAAATTGGATAAACAGTCATGCCAGTGAGCTGGGAATACTGCTATTATCATTGCAATTTCACAAGTAACAGAGCTGAAGTGCAGAGACGCAAAGGCCAGATGAGGAAGGGCTGCAAGCAGAGTCCCTGATGGAGCAAGCAGGTCCCAGTTCTGCTCTTTTCGAGTACTGCTGTTACCCCTGTGGTGAAGTGTCACAAAGAGTCTAACTACATGCTATCAGCTGGGCAGCCCACTCAGTCTACTCCAGAGGTTCAGACATCTGGAAAGGAACATTGCACAGCTACTTACAGCACAAGGTTTAGATCAGGGAGATGCTCAACCAGTACTGCTGAGTAAAAGCATGGCAGAAAGAATTATGACCCAGTACTGCCTCTGTGTAACTCCAGAGGCACCCAGAGGCAAATGGGAATATCTAAAAATCCCACTAAACCCACAAGGACTCAGACGCCAGCACACACAGCGATGGCCCCAGCCAGACAGCAAAGGCATATTGGCACCACCGTAATTTGTCCATTCACCAATATGCTTCCCGAAAAACACCCATATGCTTTCTTTCTGCTCCCATATGCTTTTTTAGCAAAGAAACTAAAATATTTCATTAGTTTCAAGTAATTAATAATTACTTATTTCACAATAGTCACCCTCATTAAAAAACGAAAATAACTGATTAAGCTGCAGGATCCTGGCTTTCAACTCAAGGTTTTAAATTTTTTTTTTTTTAATTCTTCCCCTCTAGGAATTGAGTAATAGAGTAAAACAGCCAGTGTGGAAATATTCGCACTATGGGGAATCGAGAGTTATCACACACACAACCCAGCATTCCTCTTGACTGAGACATCACGGTTTAATGAAAAGAAGGTGGACTTGAGGATCAGAAAGACTCAGGATCCAATCCCTGTTTGACCTCTTATGAACAGTACTTCTGAGGAAATGGAGGGTGTTGAAAAGACAAAGCCTGCTGGATCCCTTCAACCCAGTCCTCCAGGATTCCCAGGGAGTGACTGCACAGGCTCCCTCTCAAGGCAAGGGACATCATGCACCAAGGATTCTGGCCGCGTGCCAGTCACTGTCAGCAGGCCATGGCCAACAGCCTTGAAAATCGGCTAGAGCCTACAGGAATGTTTTTCAGACTCTAATGAGCATATGAACTACCAGGGGATCTTGTTAAAATAAAGATTCAGATTCACAAGGTTTGGAATATAGCCTGAGATTTGCATCCCTAACAAGCTCCCACATAACACTGATGCTGCTGGTCCTCAGACCAAATTTTGAGAAGCAGAGACCTAGAAAGTATGAAGATGAAGTTAGGAAATGGAATCTGTAAAAGCAGGACCATTGAGCCTGTGTCACGGAGCTGTGATGAGGACTACTCATCGCATGGGCACAGTGAGGTTTCATTCATCCTCACAGCAGTCCTGTGAGGAGGGCTATGATTTCCACCTCACAGACAACAAACCTGAGATTCCAGGAAATCTAGAGATTTATCCAAAGCCACGCAGACAATAATCCTGAGCTTCAAATCCAGGTATATCTGCCTGCCAAGCCTTTCCATGAGTATATGCCCACAGAAGACAGAAGATACGAGTAGATGTCACTGGAAAGTGCTGGTGCAAAGCCTTGTTTTGCCATTAGTCCCAGGGAGCCATGACCCTGCTGCCTGAATTTTATGAAGCCACACCCCTCCTATGAGCCTCTGTTTCCCTGTCTGTAAGGTGAAGGGGGTGTTCCTGACAAACTGGGGCCTCCTCCACCCCTGACACTGACTTTCACCCTTCTGGCTCCCACATATGCTCAGTGGGTCACTAAGCACTGAGTTTTAACTTCACACATGTGGCAGTCATTACAACTTGGCAGGATCCAAATGCGAGCTGCTCATATCTGCATTTGTGCTGATCTTTGCATGGTCAGAAATCATCTCCATCAAAAGTCCCACGCTCAATATAACAGGACAAAAAACCAACAGACAGATTCCCCAAAATATTGAAATTCCAACTCAATCAATAACACAGAATGATAAGGGCACTGTGTCTCCTCCTCATCTCGCTCGCAAAATGAGGATGTTGAGACTACTGACCTGGGAGAAGTTTAAAAAGCAAGAAAAAAAACAACTTGTTTATAATTCATTTTATGCAACTGACCAACATTTGTCTCATTTTGCCTTAAGGAGCCAGATAAGCATGTAATTAGTGAATTATCCTATAAGTGATTCGGGATGTATGATCTTGTTCCCCTCTGAACTCCCAAAGCAAACATTCTCCACTCTCTTCTGGGGCCCATTTACCATTTTCTATCAGGAATTCTTACAGTTTGTGAATTTTTTTCATTGTCCCTATTCGTTTTCAATGTTCTCTATGGAGGCATTCACATATTTTGAAGCAAATCTGGATTTAAATCCAGACTTATAATTATTAACTATACAACTCTGGACAAATTACTCAACCTCTAAAAGCTGTTTTCTTCATCTAAAATATGAGGGAAAAAATTGTTTTCTATTTATAAGATTAATGTATCAAAAATACCCAGCATTTAGCAGGTCTGGGTTCAAAGTTCATTTACGTGAATGAATAAATGAATAAAGACTGCAGAATAAGAACTTTTGTGGGTTTCTTTTTACAGACAGAGTCTTACTTTGTCTTCCTCCGTACAGTGCCGTGGTGTCACAGCTCACGGCAACCTCCAGCTCCTGGGCTTAGGCGATTCTCTTGCCTCAGCCTCTTGAGTAGCTGGGACTACAGGCGCCCAGCACCACGCCTGGCTAACAGAATAAGAACTAAAATATCACTCAGGGGTTTGAGACATGTAAATGTCTACAGTCATGCTACTAAGTGAGTCTAACAGAGTGGAACAGGAGGTAAACTATGGGAAAAATTCAACAGCAAAAGTAAATATCTCATTCAAATACCATCTCGTACTTCCCACACAGAACATTTTTTGGCTTAATAATATGGCCTTCAGAGCATCTACAAACCTCCTGAAATTTTTGGTGCACATGTGTATTTTCCAGCTATTTCATAGGTTGATCTGAGTTTCCAAAATTTCCTACTCCTCACCTCACAAACTCATGTTCACATGTACACACTTACATACACACATGCTCACAACTGCTTTTTCATTGACAGAAGGACAGTTGTCAAATGAAAAAGAATAGTTTATTTAATAAATCAAGGCTAAAGAAATGTGAAAATACTGCTTAGAAAGCATGGGTAGTGGAAGTTAGAACAACGAACACCCATGCCAGATAACGAGGCTCTGATTTCATGAATTGGCTTGGCTGCAAACTTGCTATGGGACCTTGGGCAAATCTGAGACCTGTGAAAATCAGAGTTGGGACAACCTTTGACCTCATGTATTCCGCCCTCCTCCTCCCACCTCACAGATGAAGAAATTGTGGCTCAGAAGGTGATCATCCATTCCTAAAAGTTATAGCAAATTATTGATAATAAAGGCCAGGTTTCCTGAACCTCAGATTCGGGAAAATGATTTCCACTCTCTGAACATCTATACTAAAGTTCAAGGTGAGTGTTTAGATCCAATGGTCTCTGAGTTATCTTCTATCTGATGGATAATTACTACTTTCTTCTCTAAACATGTAAGATTCATGTAAATATGGGTTTGGTTTTGGCAAAGATTACACCACTTGCTTCTCAGTCCCAGCCTAGTCCCACGAGGCAGAGAGGAGGGTCTGAAGAAGGAAAAGACATTGCTATTAGTCCTGTGTAGCCCAGCAGTTGAGAACCACAGGCCATGAACTGGATTTTACTATGTTGGCTATTCCTCTCTCATCCCCTTGCTTTTTTTTAATCTCTCATCTGTCTCCTCTTTATTAATATTCTTAAACCATGTCCAATAAACAGCCAGCGTGGAGCTCATCCTCAGCTTCCTATAATTCACTGGATCAGAAAAAGGCAGGAGGTGGGTGGGGGAAAGAGTGATGATCTCAGAATCAAATAACCTCTTCCAGGAAGGACTGCAAGCAAATCCAGTCTGCTAACAAAGGCGGCAAGCAGAGGACGACCAGAAGCCTCTGTGGCACTGCTTCATGAAATTAATAAAGACGCTTGGAGTCCATGTGCTTTAAAGACAGCCCACATCCCTGCACTGACACTGAGATTGTTTCGCCTGAAAGACAATAGCCTTTTAAAAAATATTCTGAAAAGGCAGTCTGTAGAAAAAGATTTCTCTGTTTAAACAAAGATACGAGTATGGAGTTAGAAGAAAGCACTATAGTCTAGGATCAGTCACCAACACAAACCAAATTCCCCGCCTGACCCCCAAGTCTCTACCTCTGAAGTAAGAGAATCTGGTTAGATTGACCCTTAAAGTCCCTTCTGGGTCTGACATTCTGACCTCTCTTTACAGGTCCAGTGATACACTTTAGAAAAGGCAAATAACAAAAGAAGAATCCATCCCTTCTCTACAGTCTTAATTGGGGGCAAATTTACCAAATGCTCTTAACAGTGGGCCCAGATCATGGAGCAATGTTATAACATAGAGTAACATGAGGGAAGATGGGTTTATTTTTTCTGTTTTCCATCAGCAACCGCAAGGTACTGGGAGTAAGCGATGACCAGTGTGTAAATACCCAGTCATAGTAGTATACAGTCTAAATCACTAACTGCTCTTCTGGTAGGTAAGAGAAGCAATGCAAGGCAGAAAAAATAACCACTTTCACATATCAGCCCTGCAATAGCATCATAGGACTTTCCCATGATTTTGAAACATAGCAGCAGGAAGGAGAAGGGATTGGCTAGGAAATAAAATCATTGGTAATAGACCATTTAACTAAAAGTAATGCCAGAATCCATCAGTAGAATGTGGTCTGTTGTTAGATAGGGAAACAGGCCTCACAGAGGAAGGTGACTTTCCCAAGGTGACATAGCCAGTTAGCATTAGAGGTGGGATTAGAATTAGATTCTCCTGGCTCCTGGCTCATATAACATCTGACACCTTGCTTCACTCCTCAAAACAATGAGATCCTAACAAGGTAATTAAATAATTTTACTTACAACCACTGTCTCTACCTCCCTTTCAAGAGACAGTAACTGATTAATTTTACTTAAGGCGGTCTAGGACTAGTTCTGGCAAATTATAATAAACAATTCACTCTGGCAATATAGACAAGTCCATGAGAATTAATTGGGTATTATTCATCCCTGCTAATGAATCACCCGTGGAAAACAGGGATAATCAGTGGTCTTCAGGAGGCCAGAGTCTGTTCTTGTTCAAGTACAGATCTTGCCTATTAAAGAACATTAGGCATCAGCTCTAAATAGTAAACAGGGTATACAGTTTCAGATCCCATGAAGCGCAGCTTTAAATAGATTTGGTTTGGAAATGGGACAAGGAACACACGGCAGTTGGTGGATCAGCGTTGAAAGCAGAGAACAACAATGATTATACTCATTAAGTGGGTACCTGTTGACACTTCTACTGTCGAGTCTAATTATTTATTTAAACTGTTTTTCTTTCTTCATTACTAGCACTGATACCAATTATTACAAGATTATTTTAAATTTCTACAGCGTGCCCCTAGAATATTTACTTCTCCACCTTTCAAAGGTTATATGAGAAGTTTCAATCCTTCCCTCCCCACTAGGCCCCACCTCCCAAATACAGAGGAGAGAGGGGTGGGGGGAGGGCTGAGGGGCAAGAAGTGGGAGAAAGAGAAAGACAGAGACAGAGAGACATGGGGGCTGAGGGCAGGGGAGAGAGAGAGAGAGAGAGAGAATTCTTTTTTTTCCGAGAGTAATTTTTTGTACCATTTCAAGGCTTGCATAAAACTCCTTGTAGTTTCGGGATGGGTTTCAGTGGAGAAGGGGGGCACAGTTAACTACTTGTCAAAGCTTATTCTATTAATATTTAACAACTGACATCTGGGGGAAGGTTAGTATGATAACCACAGTTTCTATACGAGAAAGTGAGATCTCTGCCTCACAGAGCTATCAAAAACTATGAGGCAGATGTCTACAGTGCATTATTTTCTGATACATTTATATGTAAAAGTAATATATTAGAAGTAAGTTTTTGCATGGTCATTTTATGAACTAGAGTGTGGTGAAAAGATGATGGGCAGGCAATTTTCCTGTATTTTTTTGGTATTATTCTTTTTTTAAAAAATGCTCTCTTTTATAAGAACGAGAAGAAAATCTATACAACTCAAGTATCTGCTATGCCTAATTATAGGAATTTCATAGTTCACACAAAACCAATCTTGTATGCACATGAGGTGTACTTATTTTTTGTATATAATAGACATTAGCTTTGAAATCTTCTAAGTCCCACAAATATGGGCAATATCAACCAATTTCATTTTCTTCAAAGGTCTGTGCAACTAAAGTCATGTTTGCAATTCAAGATCATATGGATATAATATACCAAGGAAATTAACAAAATATTTAATGTTTTGTTAATTTCTTTGGTATTAGCAGAACAAATGTTTAAAATACTTAAAATAATGAATCAAATATTCTACAAAGTTACTTCTCTACAAGGTCTGCACTTAGGAACACCATATTCCGTACTTCCTCTCTTTTTGATTAAGAATTATAACAGATTACATAGAACACAGTGGCACTCCCTTGGAGGTACAAACTATTATCAGCAAGTTCCCTGAAGGTGAATAAATCACATTTTGAAAATTTTACAACTATGATGCTTCCTATAATTTTTGTTTCCATTGTCCTCTATTTTCTAGACAAACTTAAGACAAACATACTCTTCTACCAAAGGCTGATCTCCTTCACATTGGCCCACCAGTAGCGTGGCAAACAGATACCATTGGATCCAGAGTTTCAAAGATTCTAACTCGTTTTCTGGTTGTTGTTTTTTCTTGTTTGTTTTTGCAGCCTTGGTTATATCTTTTTGTGGTGAATTGTTATGCAGCTAAGAAACAGTTACTTACCCACCTAGTAGCCTTTGGCCCCTTCAGAGCCAGGTAACACTGGCAACACAGTGTGGCGAAAAATGCACTCAAGGGAGAGGGAAGAGGGGGGCGGGGTGGGGTGATCAGCACGCTCCCTGGGGAAGGGCTCAATTACAACTTGAACTTTACCTTAGAAATAAGAACAGTGTAACCTAAACACGTGTACACTCGTATCAATCTAAAATTAAAAGAAAATTCGATCCTTTTGGAGTTCATAAACGTGACGACTTGTTTCCCTGCGCATGCGTGAGATGTGCCTCCCGCGAATCTTGTTAGGACGTCGGCGACGTCAGCACGTTATGTCTGACGTGAAAGACAAAAAAAAAAAAAAAAAAAAAAAAAGAAAGAAAAGAAAAGGAAAGGAAAGCAAGAAAAAAGCCCCCCACCAAGGGCCAGGAAACTGGGTAAAAAGCCCCTCCTGCTACACACTAGCTAGGAATATAGTAAAATAACCGATGAGAACATTCTAGTTCATGGGCATGTAAATATTCATTAAATTCAAGTTTCCAATATAGCACAGATTTGTGTGCTCCTGATATTAAACCTTAATGCCTAGAAATTGAAAGGAAAAATGAAATCAAGAAGACAGGGTTTGTTTATTTATTTATTTATTTATTTTTAAGGAGGTAGCCCACTGTCTTGGCCATTTTTCAGGTTCTGTTGTTCGTAAAGTACTCACATTTCTTTTCTTTTTTTTTTTTTGTTTTGTTTTGTTTTGTTTTGTTTTTTTTTTGCAGTTTTTGGCCAGAGCTGGGCTTGAACCCGCCACCTCCGGCATATGGGACTGGCACCTTACCGTGTTGAGCCACAGGCACCGCCCAATACTCATATTTCTTCCATTAGGAATAAGATCAACCTTACACATTGTTGCCTCAGATGCCTATTAGCATTGCATAAAAATGCTCCTCTTACCTCAGGCGGCTGCTCTAGGAAAGGTCAATGGCCACACAGTTTAGCCAACTGCAATGATGGTGTCTGTAAAAGAAACAAGTAAAAGTCAGTCACTCCCAGGGAAGAAGCCTACATGTATTCATTAATCATTATAAATTCTTTTATTTATATAGTGGCTTCTTGTTTTCAAAACATTTGCATATTCATTTCAGCCCAAAACTCAATGAAGAAGCAGGAAAGGATTATTCTACTCCCTTCCTAGGTGAATAAGCTGAAGCTCACAGAGGGACAGGGAAGATGAAAAGAAAACTAACATAGCTATTGTGGCTAACTCTGCAAATACTGTGTCAAATGGGTGTTATCTTTATTTTACAGGTGTGAATACTGGAGTTCAGAAAGGTAACCAACTCGCCCAAGACTACACAGTGCAATACATGGCAAGGCACAAGTCTTTTTTTATGTTTTTATTTTATTTTTTTATTTTTTTCAAGACAGTCTCACTTTGTTGCCCCTGGTAGAGTGCCGTAGCATCATAACTCACAGCAATATCAAACTGTTCGATTCAAGTGATTCTCTTGCCTCAGCCACTTAAGTAGCTAGGACTACAGGTGCCCACCACAACACCCAGCTATTTTTAGACGCTTTTGCTCAGGTTGGTCTCAAACCTGTGAGCACAGGCAATCTACCCACCTGGGCTTCCCAGAGTGCCGGGATTACAGGCGTGAGCCACCACACCCAGCCTTAGTGTACAAGTCTTGAAGGGCTTGAGTAAGGGCTTTTTCTGCTGGCCCAATAATCTTTCCTTTCTACCTTAGTTTCTCCTAGGTTGTTAGGTTGGGAAAACAACAGCTTGTTGACTTGATCCACAAGGCTTGGAGAATAATAAAGTAAAACCAGCTATTTGTTTGACATGAGGAAGTGGGAAAAATACACAGGATTTAGAACCAGTCAGACTTGTCTTCCTCTTACCAATGGCCTCAGGCAAGTTATTTAAACCCAGTGTCGATTTCTTTCTTTGTAAATAAAGATTATAGCTTATACTTCAGAGCCAAAGCTGGCCAAAGTTCAACTTCTTTTAGAACATCTTCCTCCATTATCCCGCATCTATGGGTATGTGTAATGGTGATAAAATTTGTTCCCATGAATTCATTTTATGAATTCATGCTTATGAAGAATAACTTCATAATATCTCTGGATGGACTTATGTTTCCTAGTTTTACAACACACAATATTTATCTATGTCAATGTTACATGACCTCACCTAACAACAAACAACACAAAGAATTTTTAATTCAAAAGACAAGTGCTCAAGACAAAAAATATCAAATGTTCCCACAACACCCTCACCAAAAAGCAAAAGATACACTGCTTTAGATGAAAGACGAATAGCACCATTTTAAAGTTTGTGCCTTAGGTTCAGAGAGATGGAGCTTCTGATCTGACTGCAAGAACAAAAGGGTTCTTTTGGTTTAATAGAATGGATAGATTTATTGAGAAGTACAACTTCTGAGAAGTTTTCTTAGCATGTCCTGTTTTCATAAAGGACTCAAATCAGATTTAAAAAAACAATATGATTGATAAGATGCCCTGCAAGAATCTTGTCATCTGCCACTAAAATCAAAACATTAATCACTTTTTAACATTATACTTTAAGACATTAAGAAATGTCTTTCATCATCACCATCATAATGCCATTGAGAGCTTATCACCCTAATTTTACAAATACAGGAACCAAACCTCACAGATCACGTGGTTAACATAGAGCAAATAAAAATAGAACATTGTATCTTGAGACCAAAACCAGTAAACACCCTTCTATTACATGGATGTAGCCTCCCAATTAAGATCATGCTTACTAACTTCAGTAACATAACAACTTCCAGAAAGAGAAGACCAGTCCATGATAGAGAAAATTTGGTTGTTAAAGCATAAAGCATACGTAGGTCTGAGTTCTGCTTCTGTGGTCTAACCAGAAGGTAACTTTTTACTAAGCTGAACACTTTCTCAGATCTCCCCAGTGAAGTTTCAGAGACGCCACATCCTTGGGCAAAGTGTTGAAACACAAGCCACATAAACAACAAAAGTTTGTACCATGAGTTTAAGAAAAGAATCCTTTATCAATAAGCTTCATTTTAAGTAACAGAAGAGCTGAAGTCTTCTAGCTCAGTTCACCAGCCCTCTTCACACGGGTTGAGCATCATGTGTCCTCAGTAGCTCCCAGATATTTCATACAGTGGAGTCCCTCATAAACCCATAAAGACATCTGGGACAAGTGACACATCCCACACCAGGCCTTCTGCTAATGAATCCAGTTATCCTTGGCTGTCTCTGTGTGTTTTACAACTGCTGACCCAGAAAAAGGCATGTCTGCACCGCTTGTCAAACCATCCATCCTCTCCCCCGCCCCCCCCCCCAATAAACAGCCCCACCCCCCAGAAGCAAGTTCAACCAAAAACAAAGAAATCTGAATAAGGAACTTCAAACTTGCAAAACTTCAACCTATTCATTAGAAGCTATGTGAAGCAAGACTCATTAAACCTAGGGAAGACTTCTGTAAGATTATTAATAATTCCTACTATATTTTTATAAAAAACAGGACAGAATAAATGAAGCCAAGAAAAAAAAAAAAAAAGATAAAGTCAGTAAAAATGACAGGGAATAAGAATAAAGCAGAAGGGGATAGAAGAACATAGGAAATTAAGAGAACAGAGACATCTGTTTCAATGGCATTTGTTACAAACCTTGGCAACCTTTGAATCTACTACTGTACCCCAAGACAAATTTAAAGCAACATAACTCTAGGATGATGACCCTAAGATTATGAACAAAAGCGTTAAGTTGCTAACTAAACAGCACTGGATCAGTACAAAGATAACTCATAATACTTGATACTTTCTAAGTGCTACAGTACAAATAAGTGATATGACAGTATGTTGTAATAACTTCCAATAAGCCAGTAAACTGGAACCCTTTCACCCTATCATCCCAAATGTTCATTCTGAGTGAATTGTGAACCTGAGTTCTGGACTCAGTGCTCTAATTACTAAATCTTTTTATTAGGAGTCATATAAAATGTATTTATTTTCGAGTTTTTATTTTTATAGGTCTTGTTATCCTAAAACCACTATGAAAAGTCCTAATGTTATTGTTTCTAGGTTTTCTGCACCATTGCACATTCCACATGCCAGTGGAGGTGGTAGAAAGAGGGTTACTTACACTAAGATCAGTTTAAACTAAAAAATGATTTAAACACAAATCCATCTACAGAAGCAACTGAAATGTTAGATTAACCCAGAGGAATGAGATGACAGACGTGAAATGTCCTGCACTCAAATGCACTGTCTCACCCATTACCCTGAGGTACTTATCAAGAACATAAGATATTCCATAGCTTGGGAATGATTTGGTTGTCTCATTAAAGTAATGTTTGCCTGTATTTAATTGCTTCCCTCCTTGATTTTAATTTCCTCACCTGTCAGCATCTATCAGAAACACTGAAATCTTCTGACATCCTGGCTGATTGTGTTGAAATTAATCAGATTTTTTTTAAAGTAAATTGCTTTGGCCTAAAGGTGATGCTTACTTCTTAATGTGATATTTATAAGGGTTCTATCGCTGGAACTTACAATTTAGAAATTAAATGAGAGACTTTAGTAATCCTTAGAAATGTAGGAAGCTTAAAAATCTCCACCACTGGACTGTGAAAGGTAAGTACTAGAAGAATAGCTTTGGCAAGAAGGCCAGTTAGAAGCCCTGGTGTGCATCCCCCTCACAAAGACAGCCAGAACAACAATAAACTACTACATTTTAATGAAAATAACTAACTGAGAGTATCTGAAAGTGCATCAGGGGAGTAACTAAATCATGGTTAGCCCAGAAACTCAGGATAACCACATAGAGAATGGAACCATCCTCCCATTCCCCACTGGGAATAGTTGGCACCAGGAGAATAAGAAGGTAAGCAAAGTACCAGCTACATTCCTCATATAAATCCACATAGTTGTGTCCTCCACCCATCATTAAAAACCAACACTGTGCCCTGCCCCTGTGGCATGCACAGCTTCTGTGCCACAACATCTTGGAAGTAGAACTATGGCTGGAGTGTGTCCTAATTCAGGGATGAGTAGCCACAGCTCCCCTAAGGCTAAGCCACACAGCTGAAGCACCCCAGCTTAGTGGCCCAGCATTTACAAGCCACTGTGAGCAGCTGCTACACTCTTCCCTGTGGGGTCACACCTCCCACTCACCTTCCTTCAGACTGGAGCTGAAGTGGTACCCTGCCCCCTGGGAAAACAGTAACTTGGCCATTCTGAGCAATCACCCCCCACCCAGAAGCTGAAGTGGCACCCTATATCCTAAGGAAATGGTCCTGAGCTACCTACAACAGTCATATCCCCCAGGCCTAAGAAGAAGTGGCATATTGTCCCCTAGGGAATTGGTGCCCTGGCTAGGCTGAGCAGCTATGCATCCTAAGGCTGAACTCATAAGATAACCTCTATCTTAGAAAAACAGAGCAGTGGCCGAGTTGAGCTACCCTACTCTACAGGCCAAGCAACTCTAATACCCTGCTTCCCTGGAGCTGGTTTAAGTGCCTAGCATCAGATCTGCTGAGATACCCCTCTCCTTGGGAAGAAGACTCATTGGTGTGCTATCCTCTGGCCCGCCAGGGTCCTAATGACATTTGTACTTTGTACTTTGCCATTCTGAGGCACTGCTACTGCTGTTGCACCTGCCCACACAGAGTGTAGGGTACAGCTGAGTCCTACCACCACAGGGTCTAGAATCACTGGTACATGGTGCCTCATCCCCTGGGACACAAGTTGCCACTGTGCCCAATAGGCTCAGTTTTCAAAACTGTAGCCATCTCCTGCTCCCTGGACAAATCCTCCAGAACACTATTTTTGTGCTGAAGTTGAGCCATCACTTCCCTGTACCTCAGGGCAGAATCACAGCTGGAACTGAGCTGCTAAAAGGGTGCTCTCAGTCCCAGATCCTGGCTCTGTGAGAAACCTACATTCAAACCTGACATAGAGTGAACCTGCAGCCCAAGATCCAAGTGCCACAATATATGGACCTAGGAAGGCCTCACAGCTGCTCTGAGCACCTGCACCTGGAATCCAGCACTGCTACAAGTGCCTATAGTCCCTATCAGAACTGACACCTACAGGCGTCCTCTTGGCTAAGTTTCCCCATCATGGAGAAAATGAGAACAGGAGTAACCCAAAAGCCCTTGACACTAAGCGCATTAACAATCAACACCACCAGCAACTCTATCACAAATATCTATAGCTTAGAGGCCAATGAGGTGCTCACAGTTACTTCTGATGTTGGACACAGCTGAAGAAGCTAAATAGAGACCATATCATTGTACCTATCCAGAAACAAAGTCACCACACCGTTCCCACTGCAACACTAAAACCCAACAGCAGGTGAAATTTTTTTACTACAAAATCTACTCTAGAAAAGTTGAAAGAGATCACTGTCCCTGTAGATCAGTGGTTCTCACCCTTCCTAATGCTGCAACCCTTTAATAAAGTCCAAAGGGGTCGTGATCCACAGGTTGAAAACCGCTGCTGTAGATATATTAGCATCACCTCAAGAACACAAGAAACAGAAAACTGCAAGAAAATACAATACCACCAAAAATATGTAACTCTCTACTAACAGACCCTAATGAAAGAAAATCAATGACTTGCCAGAAATGGAATTCAAAATAATGATCCTAAGGAAACTCATTCAGATATAAGAAAATGCAGGCAATTAATTATATCAAAATAATTTAACAATGTCAGGAAAACTATTCATGATATGAGCAAAAAAATAAACAGAGATAGAAATCATTGAAAAGTTCCAAGAAAAAATCTTGAAGGTAAATAATTTAATGAATCAAATGAAAAATATAATAGAGAATTTCACACTTGATCAAGCAGAACAAAGAAACATGGAACCTGAAGGAAGATCATTTGAAATTACACAAAGGAAAAAAAGAAGAAGAATAAAAAGGAGTGAAAAAAGCCTACAAGACTTACAGAACATCATTAGCAATCAAATATTTGTGTTAGGGTACTTCTGAAATGAGAAGAAAAAAACATAAAAAATATATATTTTATAAAATAATTGCTTAAAAATTCTGAAGTCTGGGGAGAGATATGGACAACCAGATCCAGAAAACTCAAAAATCTTCAAATAGATTCAACACAAAAAGTCCTCCCCAAGGCACATTATAATCAAATCGTCAAAGTAAAAAAACAGAATACTAAAACCAGCAAGAGAAAAGTGTCAAATCGCATACAAAGGAATGTCCATTGGACTAACAGAAGGTTTTTCCACAGAAATCTTATAGACAAGAAAATAATGATATTTCTTTAGACAAGAAAATAATGCAAAGATAAACAAAGATACATTGAAAGCACTGAAAGGAAAAAGTGGCCAGGCAAGAATATTATACACAGCAAAACTATCCTTCAGAAATGAGGGAGAAATAAATTCCAGATTAAGCAGAAACTAAGACAATTCATCACCATGAGATGGTACTTACAAAAGTACTCAAGGGAGACCTATGTCTGGTGATAAAAAGGTGTTAATCAATACCACCAAAACACACAAAAATATAAAACTCACTGGTACAACAAATTCACAAAGAAATCAAATATTATCACTACCAAAAAAACCACCAAGCCACGAGGATAAACAAGAAGAGACAAAGGATATATAAAATGACCAGAAAACAAAAAATGATGAAAGTAAGTTTTCACCTATCAATAATAACTTTGAAGGCAAACAGATGAAATTCCCCACTTGTAGGATATAGGCAAGTTAGATAGATTCAAAAATTCAAAACCTCACCATAAGCTGCCTACAAGAAACTCACTTTACCTGTAAAGATACATACTGAGTGAAAATGAAAAAAAGATATCCATGGAAACAAAAAGCAAGCAGACAGAAATAATCATACTTATAGCAGATAAAACCGACTTTATGTCAAAAGCTGTAAAAGAGAAAGGTCATTATATAATGACAAAGAGATTAATTCAACAAAAAGACATAACAATTGTAAATATATAGAGATAGCTATAGATAACAAACACCGTATTCGTCCAGACATATAAAGCAAATATTATTAAATCTAAAGAGAGATAAAGTCCAAGACATTACTAATTGGAAATTTCAACACTCAACTCTCTACATTGAACAGGTCAACTAGACAGAAAAATCAATATAGAGACATTCGGTTTAAACTGCAGTTAGACCACATGTCCTAATAAACATTTACAAAGCATTTCATTTGGCAGCTGCAGAATACACATCTTCTCATCATCACATAAAATATTCTCCAGGATAGATCACATGTTAGGCCACAAAACAAATATCAATAAATTTAAAAGAACCAAAATTATATCAAGTAAATTTTTAACCATAATGAAAAAACTAGAAATCAATTACAAGAAAAAGCTTTGAAATTGTAAACACACATGGAAATTAAACATAAATCTCTTGAAGAACCAAAGGGTCAATGAAAAAAATTAAGAAGAGAATCTGAAAATATCTTGAAAAAAATGAAAATAGAAACTCAACTTACCAAACCCTGTAAGATACAATAGTAGTATTAAGAGGAAAATCTATAGCAATAACTGGCTACGTTAAAATTAACAACCTAAAGATGTATCTCAAGAAACTAGAAAAGCAGCAACAAGCTAAACTCAAAATTAGTAGAAGGAAAGAAATAATAAAGATCACATCAAAAATAAACAAAATTGGCTGGGTGCCTGTACCTCAAGCTGCTAAGGCACCAGCCACATACACCAGAGCTGGTGGGTTTCAAATCCAGCCCAGGCCTGCCAAACAACAATGACAACTACAACCAAAAATTGGTCGGGCGTCGTGGTAGGTGCCTGTAGTCCCAGCTACTTGGGAAGCTGAGGTAAGAGAATCGCTTGAGCCCAGGAGTTGAAGGTTGCTATGAGCTGTGATGCCACAGCACTCTACATGGGGTGACAGCTTGAGGCTCTATCTCAAAAAAAAAAAAAAAAAAAAAAAAATTTTTTAACTAAATTATGTGTGTGTTTTCTTTCAAACTAATGAAATAAAAAGTTGCTTTTTTGCAAAGATAAACAAAATTGATAAACCACTAGATAGACTAACCAAGAAAAAGGATAAAAGACCCAAATAAACAAAATCAGAAACTAAAAAAGGAGACATTACAACTGACACCAATGTTATATAAAAAAATAAACAACATAAATGATCACCAAGGAAATGCAAATTGCAAATCAAAATCACAATGACATAACATGTCCCCTCAGTCAAAAGAGTTATTATCAAAAAGACAAAAAATAACAAATGCTGGCCAACATGCAGAGAGAGAAGAATTCTTAAACTGTTGGTGGTAATAAGTGATTAAGGAAAACAGTATGGATACTCCTCAAAATACTAAAAATGGAAATACCACACCATCTGGCAATTCTGCTAACAGGTACAGAACATCAAAAGTGTATCTGCACTTCCAATTCTATTGCGTCACTGATCATAACTGCCAAGATATAGAATCAGCCTAAGTATCCATCAACGAGTGAATGAATAATGAAAATGGGAGAGAGATATATACATATAACACTATTTATCCGTAAATAAAAAGAACCAAATTTTGTCATCCGTGACCAGAGAGGACATTATGCTAAGTGAAGTAAGTCAGGCACGGAAGGCTACATACCATACGTTCTTACTCATGTGTAGACAGTAGAACAGCGGTTACTCAAGCAGGGTAAAGTAGGGGGCAGGGACAAATAAGTGAAGGTTTGTTAACAGATACAAAAGTACACCCAGATGAAAGGAGTTAGTTCTAGTGTTCTAAATCACTATATGATGACCACAATTAACAACAAATTTATTGTATAGTTCCAAATAGCTAGAAGAGCTAGAAGAGTTTTAAATGTGCCTTACACAAAAAGAAATCATAAATGATTAAGGTAATGAATAGGCTAATTACCTTCCTTGATTTGGTCATTATCCATTGTATATATGTGTCGAAATATCACACTCTACCCCAGAAATATGTGTAATTCTTATGTGTCAATAATAACAATAAAATCAAAACATTATAGATACAGTTTTAAAACAATCCAATGAACATGTGCTGATTGAGCATTTAGTTAGCAATTGCCAGCAGGTACTTGGGGATTCACAGGAGTAACCCACGAAGCTACCTCAGAAAGTGTGGAGACAGGTAAGCATTCATTTATTAGGCTGAATTCACCATGAGTGAAGTAGCTGACAATCTGATCACTAAGTTATTGTCACTCTGCGAAGCTGAAACAGGTGGGTTGCTTGGGCTCAGGAGTTCAACACCAGTCTGAGCCAGAGAAAGATCCAATCTCTAAAAATAAAGGAGTATTATGGCAGATGCCTGTAATCCCAGCTATAAGGGAGGCTGAGGCAAGACATTTGCTTGAGCCCAAGAGTTAGAGGTTGCTGTGAGCTGTGACAGCACAGCACTCTACCGAGGGCTAAGACTATCTCAAAAACAAACAAAAACAATTACGTTGTATTTGTAATATTACAAATATTACAGTTGTATGAGTTGTGCTTTGACACAGATAAATGATTTCACTCTTCACTACTACTCACTGAGAAGTAATTAGTATTATTAGTAGTAATATTAGCAATAATTCTCATTTGATAATTGACAAAGCAAAGGTACAGGGGAGTAAAGGGACTCTTTCCTAGACAGCTAGTTATGGACAGACTTAGACTTGTGATCCAAATAAAATCATATAATACAGCATGATCATTTTGGAATGGAGAAAAAATTATTGGCAAATCCTCCAAATACAATTATTCAGTGCCATTTCTTGTGATAATGCGTAGTATCTGTCAGGAACAGTTAAGACACTCATTTAGGGAACCCACAAGCACTAAGCTCTTCTACAAAAAGTAAACAAAATGACAAACAGAGAAATAACTTTGCAACATGTCCTACCATCATGAGAGTATTTTATGTGTGTACATTTTTATTCCTGCTTGGAAATACATAAATATGAAACAATGTAATAACTGGGTCTCAAAAGTGAGCCTATAATATCACCGCACTTAACTTTATATTATTCTGCTGATTCTGAGGCTCATAAATTAAGCAGAAGAATTAAAGTCTTGCATGGAATGTAGGGGGGGGGGAGTCCGGGGGAGGAGCTAAGGGTAACACATAGGACCTAGAGGTTGGGTCTCACAAACACAGCTTTATAATCTAGTTTCACCAAATCCTAGTACATGTCTTATCTTTCTAGGATCTCTCCAATAGAAAACTTTTCTTGGATAAAAGTTTGATGAAGCAACCTTTCTTTTTTTTTTTAATTTAAGATTAATAAGACAGTACAAATGTTTAGGTTATATTGTTTGCATTTCTAAGGTAAAGTTCAGATTGCATTTATGCCTTCACCCAGGTGGTGTGCTTGAACCCAATATTGTGCACATTAGTGAGATGCTACCAATTACCTTCCCTCCTCCTCCCTTCCCTCTCTGTCCTCTCCCTTCCCCCTCGCTAGACTATACTTGTGTTTTTTCCTTCATGTGGGCGTGTAGTTATTTATATATTGGTTGATGAAGGAACCTTTCTAAAGACTACCATAATGCCCTTCCATATCTAGAACACTAAAATTACCACACCATTTATTGCTTTCAGTTTATCATGTATCTTGAAAAGAAGCAGCTTGTCTAACTCAGTTTATTGAATCTTCACCCAAGTCCAGAATCTTGTTGTTAGTATAGACTCAAAAAAAAAAAAAAATTCACTGAAGAAACACACAAGCAAATGAACAACATGTTCTTCCATGCAACTCTCATAACACCCAGTTCAATACATGTTGTCAAAGATGTGCTTAGTAAATATTTAAGTTAAAATTAATTGAACATTTAATTTTCAAAATATATTGTGCGACTAAATAATTCTAAAAGTTATTGAGTGATTAAGTAAAGGGTTTAGTAAGGAGTTAAGTAATCTGCAATGAGCCAGTCATCATTAACTCAATAAAGGAATGAAGAAATGCTTTTTACAGGAAGAACAATAAAGGCTGCATACATGAGTAAAAACACAGGCAGCAGATGAAAAAAATCAAGTAGAGGAAAATGGCATTTGTCAGGAAAACCGTGTTAAGTTCTAACTACAAAATAAAAGAGGGAACAAATCTGGAGATAACCATAATTTTTATAGGGGTACGGGTGTTAATAAAATCCAGAGGGGAGGGAAACGGAAGGGAGTGAAAGAGAGAGGAACTCTTAGAATAATAAATTCTAAAAACCAAGTGCACATCTGTAAGAAAGAAAAGGAATTGACTAGATCAAAGACAAAAGAAGTAACCATGCTGAAAGTAATATTTATGAAACACATCATGGTTCAGTAACTTAGCTAAGCATTTCATAGCCTTTAATCCTTAAAAATAATTTTAAAAGTCATTATTACAGTCATTTTTCATCTTGGGGAACTGAGGCTTAGAAAGATTAAGTCACCTAATGGAAATCACATATCTAACAATTATGGTACTAGAATTCAGAGACCAGCTTTTGGACTCACAAACCCATATTGATCCTAGGAGACAATTGGAGAAAAGACGTGGCCTTGAAGGAGCCTCTTAGCGTTGAATGGCGTGATGAAAATCTAGACAGGGATGTAGAAACGGGGAAGGCACAAAGGCTATGAGCATCCAATGCTTTTTATGGGAGATAGCAAGAGCCAGGTGGGGGAATCGAGTTATCAAGCCTCGTGTAGCTGTATTAGAGTCTTTCAAAGCATTCAGTGCTAGGAATACTAGGAAAGCATGAAAAATGTAGTTTCAGAGCAATACAAAGAATAGCTTTAAACATGAAGCTGCCCAGCAGCAGAACAACTTGCCTTATAAAGAGCTATAAGTGTTCAAGCAGAAACTAAACCACTGTCTGTCAGAGAAGGCATGTGTGATACCCTGGCCGTGTAAGGGAGTCGACACTAAAAGGCGGACACGGCAATTCCGTGTTTTGGAGAGCAAGCTGCCCAACAGTGAGACAGAAATAATAGCTCAGGTCTCTAGATAACAACTTGACGAATGTCTTCCAAGAGGAGGGCATTCTAAAATCCATTCAATGCATCCATGGGCTCCTACAATACACCAGTCATGAGCTGGTCCCATTCTCAGGAAGCTTAGACAAAGGGACAGAAAACCCTTGTTTTGAAGACTTCAGGTAGCTGGTTACTACTAGGCAATCTGTGAGCTTAGTAGGTGGCTAGTAAAGATTATAAGCAGAAGTCCAAGGAGGAAAGAACAAGAAGACTAAATGATTTGCAGAGAAGAAAAAGGACAAGAAACACCAGTTTTGTGGAACGAAAAGTAAGTCAACAAAAGACCTGGGATTGAAGAAGAGCTAATTCCTAAGGGTAATTCAAGGTCAAATCAAATAACACTTTGGGCAAAGAACGGTATAAAAGGAATAATCAGAAGAAATGAATACACAAGATTTGATTCAAAAAGCACAGGTCTAGAGGAAGGTGACCAAATGCCGGATGAAAAATAAGAAAAAATGAGATCTTCTTACAAAAGAACATCCAATTCATTCGAAAATGAGAGAACAATACATTTGAGAGTCTACCAGCCTCCTTTCACAAATGTTTACCAAATGTACTCATACATGTTCACACACAGTAATGCCTGGAACCCCCAGGTACCAAAAAAACAAACAAAAAAAAACTACTCTAAAACAGAGGAGACATTATTAAGGAGAACCTGGAATATCTGGGTCCAATTCTACCGACTTTCTCATCGTTCTTCAACAATCTCAGTCGGACTCATTTGTACTGTAGAAAGCAGATCACATAAAATACCACCATAATTAAAAGCAAAGCTAAGTGCTCCCTTCGGCAGCACATATGCTAAAATTGGAATGATACAGAGAAGATTAGCATGGCCCCTGCACAAGGATGACACGCAAATTCGTGAAGTGTTCCATATTTTTTGTCAAATCTATCAAGTGTAGAACATAAATGTCTTAACACAATAATCAAGTAAATGAAGTGAAAGCTATATTATTAGTTTGATGTAAGCACTCCAAATTGTATAAAAAAAATCAACATATTGTACCCCACATGTGCCTAAATGTATTCAGGATCTATATGTATATGACTTAATAAAAGGGGAAAAAAAAAAAAAAAGCAAAGTTAAGAGCAATTTTTACTAGGCAACCTCCCTCCTATGGAGAAGGGGAGGAGGGACGGAGGGCGTGGGGAAGGGGGAGAACTTTAACAGAGAATGACTGAAGGGCAGTGGGGAGGTGTCCAGTGAGACAAATGACTTGCAGTGATGAAAAGAAAAAATAATAGTTATGTGTACAATTTTCTTTCCTCTGACTTTTAACTAATTTAATTGAGTTGAAGAAAACGTGGGTCCTTCACCCAAAACCAATCTTTCTTCCTCTCAAAGCTGGAATTCTGTCTTATCCAGAAAATGAACTATCCCTTTAACTTCCCTCTCAGTTTTGGCAAGAATAAAGCAAGTTCTGTTTACAGAGGCAGGAATGGTTACCATTGAGTAACAGAAGAGAGAGTAGTGGTGAATGGAGAGTAGGGAAAATAAGTAAAAGGTCTCATACTAAAAATATAAAAATTATTCCCAAAAACTTCAATATTATACAGGTTGAGTGTCCATAATCTAAAAATCTGAAATTCAAAGGGCTCCAACCCCCCCCCCCCCCCGATTTTTGAGCACAGATATCACACCTAAATTTCATTGGAACATTTTGGATTTTAGGTGAGGGATGCTCACCCAATAAGAATAATGTAAATATTCCACAATCTGGAAACCTCCAAAATCCAAAAACACTTCTGATCTCAGGCATTTTGGATGAGATATTCAACCTATGTATATTTGTCATCACCGTATCTGAGGAAGAAATTAAAAAACCTTTACCTTGAAATTCCTGAATCTGAAATAAGAAATCAAAGAAAAACTCGCTAACAATGGGGTTCTTGTGCCAGCTCTGCCCCTCACGTGTGCTGCCATGTTGGGCAGGTCCCTTCTCGTGCTCCTCTCCATTAAAATGAAAAGACTGGATTCAACCTGCGCCTCTTAATGTGTGATGCTCAGATGCACGCAGGTTCACTAGACCTCTCCAAGAGTCCACAAGTTCAAAACTACTTTCCTAATAATACTAAGATATACTGAGTTTTTTCACTGTGCTGGCATTTACACCAATGGTGCAAAAGCAATAGTAGGTTAAAAAAAAAAAAAAAAAAAAAAAAACTGCTAGAATCTTAACTAGAATCAAGGCAGTGGCACCAAACTGCAGGGATAGTAATTATATTTTTGACCATCAGCCACATATACTAAAGCAGAATGGGGAACCTGTTTCACTTAAGATTCTCCTTAGCTGGGTGTGGTGGCTCACACCTGTAATCTTAGCACTTTGGGAGGCCAAGGCAGGTAGATCACTTGAACTCAGGAGTTCTAGACCAGCCTGAACAAGAAACTATAGAAATTAGTGGAGCATTTATGGTGGGCACCTGCAGTCCCGGCTTCTTGAGAGGCTGAGGCAAGATGATTGCTTGAGCCCAGGAGTTTGAGGTTGTTGTGAGCTATGACACCATGGCGCTCTAGCCTGAGCAACAAAGTAAGACTGTCTTTTAAAAAAAAAAAAAAAAAAAAAAAGACTTCTTAATGCATTAAAAATTATTACTTTTATTAAATCTTGATCCTTGAGTACACATCCTTCTGATATTCTGTGTGATGAAACACAACAGGTATTAGTACCTACCAAGCTATGATTGTTTCCAAGAAGCGCACTTCTGTGACTGTTTAAACTGAGAGCTGTTAACGATTCTTTTCCGTGAGACATTATTTTTGCTTAAAGTTCACATTTAATGATAATCTATGGTTCTTTAAATTCAGGTTTTGCCAGACATTGTCTCAAAAATAGACCAAGAGAGCCCATCACTCCCAGGAAAACAACTGACAGAATTTGTTGCCAATAATTAAATTCAAGTTTTAAAGAGAAAATTAGATTCTTGAAAACCTTACCTCTACTATGTGCTTGACACATTTCTAATACTTTAAATGCTTTTTTGCCTAAATTAGTGGTGATATGAACAGAATGAAATGTGTCAGTGTTTGGAAGATGTGCATAACTCACTGAATCCACGTTTTTTAAATGACCAATGCACAGAGTTACAAAATCATAGGAGATCCATTCAGGGTAAAAATTAGACAAGGTACATATAATAGTCTACAAAAAGTTCATTAATATGATTTTAGATTCCTCACTAGAACTAACCTGTTAAGAAATTACCAAATTTTGGTAACTATCAAAACGGTCAAGTTTTGGTATGATACAAGAGAAAACAAAAGCCACCATTATTTCCTTTTTTCACCTTCCTTTTTTGACTAAATAACTCTGTAAGGCTGGATTTTATAAACTTTTAATAAAAATAACATATCACAAGAAATTACGTGCAGAATTCGGCTACTACTTTCTCCCAATAGTTTTTGTTTTCAAAATATTCTTATTTTTCATTAAAAGTCTTTATTTCTCAGATTCAATTTTTAATATTGTAAATATCACTAGATAAGAATTCCATAAACAAAAATCTCATCGTTAGGAGTGTAAAAGAGTCCAGAGATGAAGCCACTGGACTAACTGGGATGTGTACTCTCTACTGCCCAACAGGAATCTCCTTTGGTTCTAAACCTTTAGGAAAGGCAAAGAGTGGCTCAACTCTGCTTTCAGATTCTGATGCCCATTTGTTTTTACGTGACCACCATTGGAAGCCTCTGGAAACACTGAAATATCTGTATGGTCTCACCCTGGAGAAGGACATTAGTTAGTGAATGTCCATGAGGCAGACACTGGTTAACATAGCACCTCAATCTGAATCCAGATTCCACTAGTACTCAGGGTATACTCTTGGTCAAAATACAAAATCTCTAAAAACCTATTTCTTTAATGTAAAATAAGAATGACAATGGGATCCACTTCATAAAAATATCGTGTAGACCCAATAAAATGATCTATTAAAGAGCTTACTATACCCCGTACCTAGCATATACTAAATCATTGCTATTTTAACTAAGATGTTTGAAATGTTCATGAAAGTGTTAAAGGCAGTCTAACCATACATTATCAAGGGCTCAAAATCTATCCCAGTTGCAGACTCATTCAATCAAGATGAAAACAGAAAAGCAAAGCTATCCAGGAGTATTGGTTTCTCATCTCAAGAGCAGACAAATCAGTCTTTGATCAGGACTGAAATCATGAGCCAGCCACTATACAAGTCCTAAACTTTATGTGGTTGAATGAACAAACAGTTCATACCCAACACCATTCCCAGCACCCTGCTGACAGGACAGAGGATGACAAGGAACTCAGGATTCAAAATAAGTTCCTGATTAGATGAGAGAAGATTTTTACTATTCTTTCGCACAAAAAGTCATGTTCATTGTACCTCTTATTAAAAAATCCAGAAGAATTGAGGTTGAAAAAAATGAGAATACTTGTTAATCTAAGGTCAGACCAAAAGAAAAATGAATGCGCTGGTACAGCATGGATGAGATTACAGCAGGGAATAAAGACAAGAGGATGCCTTTAATAAGTTCCTTTAAATTAGAAACATAATTAAGGAACAGAGACTCACCTACAATTCCTTCATAAATATACAAAGGAATCATTAAACTACCTATATTGGTGAAGCCCAATTTTGCTTTTAATCAAAAAAGAATGATGCCACCTTTATTTCATTTCCTCAGATCAACTTTAAGTACAGCCACTTTAACTATCAGTACCTGACTAGCCTGATAAGACTCTGCTGATTTAATAGAATGATGTAAGTTATACTTCCAGAATAATGTATAGAAACGATCATGCCCCCTTAACAGCACTTGGATCTTCAATCAGGAAATTCAATTTTAGCTGCAAAACTATGTTTTGGCAAAAGTGCAATTGAACTCAGTGTACTTGTCACATTTCTAAATATACTCCAGTCACCATGACAACAAGGGAGACTGATGGATTGCTTAAAAGAGTACGGTATATTTAATTGTCAGCATTTTAAACTGACTCAGAAAAATGCTGTGTGATGGGTCTACTCACCATGGTTACTGCTGGCTGAGTCCATAATAACACAAGGTTCACATACGCGCACCACGGACGTGTGCACAAAGAATGGAAAAATCGGAAGGCCTGGTATTTTCAACCATGTGAAAAGATAAACTGAAGGCTTTAGAAAGAACTTGTTACCACTCCAGGACCTCTCCCAGAATGGTCATGTGAATCCAGAGATCTGCATCTGTACCAGGGACACTAGACAATACCTGCTTACCTCTCTTAGACCAGAGATAAGAAAAACTTGAGGATGTTTTCTCCTGGGAGAGTTTATATATGTGTGTGTGTGTGTGTGTGAGTGTGTGTGTGTGCGCGCGCACCTGAAAGAGAAGATGAGAGAGACTCTTTGTCCTTTCCATTCACATAGGCCTATTCCCAAATGATAATCTTCTGGTATCTATTCATTCCCTAAATAAACATTTCCTGAGGAATTCCTATGCCAGGGAATCTTCTACTGGCTGGGGAGACAGATGAAACAGACCGACATTGCCCCTGCCTTTCAAGAAGCTGACATTTTAAGGGAAAAACATAAATAATCCATTAGACAGAAATATAAAGCTATAAATGAAATAATACACATGAAATGGTCCATTAAATTATTTAATTTATCACATACGTGCCTAGCTTATAGCAAGCACTCTGCAAATTTTCACCATCACTATAACTAAGATATCTCCCACTGAAACAGTTTGCAATGTACATAAAGAAAACAAATGCACACTAATCACACTTTTAGAGAACCACGGATGCTATGAAGAATATAAAATAAGGTAATGGAAGAAAATAATGGGCAGGGGGGAGTTTAGCTTTAGTTTAGCTAAAGAACAGGGAAGATCTAGGTAAGGAGATGACATCTGAGCTGAGCCTTCGAGGATGACTGCAAGCCAGGTTTGTATATAATCAGAGGATAACTGGGTAGGAACAAACTTGGCTTATACACAGGGGTAAAGGAAGGCCAGTGGGTCTATGCTTACTTCAGAAAGTGGTGAGGGGTGTGATTTAAAGGAGAGGCAGAGAGCCATTTCACAGGGCTTCGCAGGCCATGAAAGGAAAGGGTCTAATGTTTCTACGGATGCTCCTTGAATTTCAAGGGGATTACATCCAAACAGACCAAACCTAAAGTGGAAAATCAGAAGTCAAACCATCATAGGTCCAGATACTCCTTGCTTTGTGATAAGTCGGGACCCTCTGTAGATACCACAGAAACCAGTGTATGGGGCATGGGGTTCAATATTATCCAATCAATAATTTTGAACTTCTCTCCATGTGGTATGAAGGAGGCACAAGGGGGAGACCATTTCAGAGATTCTATTGGCCTAGGCAATAGATTGTAGCTTGGATTTAGATAGATGAAAACAGAGGTGCTAGAGACCAAAGAGACACTCTGGAGGCAGAACACACACGCATGCGCACACACATACTCTCACACACTTGCACACGCACACTCAGCCAAGCACGTCTGCTGAGCAAGAGTGGGAATGAAATGAGTTGAACAGAGGCTACAACACCATGGAGACATGCCCAGTGACCCAGGAGGCCTGGTGGGGCTTGAGGTGCTACATTTCTAGCAAGTTTCAGGCGATGCTGAAACTGTGTGAACCACATTTTGAGAGCCAAGGCTCTAGGAGTATCAGGAACAGCAGTAGAGCAGAAGGTGGTAAACATCTGGCTCAGGTAATAATAGGTGACACACAGACAAGAGAAAAATTCAAGAGATGAGCCAAAAAGAAAGTAGTCAAGATTGAAGGCAAATAATCTATGTGTGGAATTACAAAAGAAGTTGGTAAAATCAATTCTAAGCTATCCTTAATGGCACTGTCCACTGTATATTAATAGATGGAACTACATAGATTCTATCTAGAACAAATCACTTTCATATCTAGTATTTCATGTAGTCATAGTCTATCCCTATAAAATGGGGCCAAGGGAAAATGACTGTGGCTAAAGGTAATAATAACAACCAAAATAAGAATCATTTATTGAGAGTTTACTCTGAGCTAAGCCCATTGCCACATGTATAATTTCTAAATCTGACCATAACTCTATTTCTATTTAACAAACAGCAAACTGATGCTCAGAAACATCGTGTAGCTTTCCCAGCTGGATTCAAACCCAGGGAATATATCTAAAACCCATTTTGCTTAAGAAGTTAAATCTATAGGAGAATAAGATGCTCACTGGAGGCATTCTTCCTCAAAATCAGGGTTTCCTTCCACTCTGTCTAAGCTAAAAGACTGCACCTCGGTAAACTAGATCACAGGATCTAGGAGTAGCTTAGGAGTGACGCTAAGGTCAGGTGGCCAGCCTGTAGCAGAACCGTAGCTCATTTCATCTCCACCCAACAAAGGCAGCTTGAGAGTGTCATGGGCATTCTCTGAGCTTATGCTCAGACTCATTCTCCGTCGGCCTTTTCCAGTGCTTTTCCACCACCCCATGCTGAGACGCTCATCTTTGCTCTGCTCTTGGTTTGCAAAGTTTTGTATGTGTAAAGTAATTGGCTCTGTACACAGTGATATGTTTGGAGTGAGGATGTGAGAAAGAGGCCCTCCCTTGTACAGATATTGACAAGGCATCAATAGATAAGAAGAGGAGCTTAGCCACTTCCCCAGCCCAGGAAGTGGGTACGAAATGAGCCACAACATCTTCCTTCAAGTCACCCACACTGTGCTACTGTGCTTTCCCAAGATGATTCACGGGTACAGCCTGACAAAGGGGACGGACCGTCTTCAGGAAGATGAAAGGATGTTTGTATTTCTCTCTCTCTCTCTCTCTCTCTCTCTCTCTCTCTCTCTCTCTCTCTCTTTCTCCCCCCTCAAGTAATAACTATTAATTTTGTTGTGCGGGCAGGATGGAGATGAGGTTACCAGGAAGCCAGCACAAATCCATCAAGTGCTTACGTCCAAGCTTTTTAGAAGCAGTTGCTCACCACAGTTTCACTGCTGTTTTTCTCACAGCTAGAAATAAAGTGGATTATACCACACATTTACTCTAATGCCCTTCTCCCCCACCTCCAAAGTAAGGATAGAAGATGGCTATTGGCTGATCACCAGCAACATCAGAAAACCATGTGAGAAAAGCAATTCATTTACTGCTTACAAAGACTAAGAATTGTGTTCTGAGGTAGGTTCCCTCTGTACATTAGCACATGACTATGCTGTGAAGCAGATACAAAGTAGGGCAGATGAAGAAACTAATGCTCAGAGATGACACGCTACTTGTTTAGAGTCATACAACTGGAAAATAGCTTAGCTAGGACATAAACATAGGTCTTCCAAGTTCAGTGCCAATACTTTTCCTTTCACTACATCTGTAAACTTCCGAGAGCGCTCACAACCTTCCATTCTCTTCTATGAGAGAATTAATGCTTAGAAATCAGGCGGTATATAACCAACAGGCCTCTTTCAAGAGACCTTTCCTGGGAATAGTGAGCAACAAAGCCATCGTGGATTCTATGAGAGTTGCCTCAGCACATTCTTACCTATAGCTGGTCTCAGAAATCAGAGATAGCAAGTTAGATGCCTAACTTGGAATACTGGAGGCTCCTGAATTTCCCAGCACAGGGCTTCGACAAAACAACAACATCAGATCAAGTCAGCTCCCTCACCCAACCCCAGGGCATGCACAGACAGAGAAGAATCAAGAGAGTAGACATAATGCAACACTCATGGCCTGGAAGTCGTGTTTACAGAGTCATTATGAAATATTACATTGATGAAACAAAATCAACAAATAGGAAGTTAATATGGTCTAAGCTATATTTTTCATTATTATTCCCACATCCTCCATATATGTTGGAAAGGATCAAACCACAGGACAAATAAGAATAATCCAGGCTTCGGGTCCTCAGATATAATATCTGAGCAAAGGTGGGGACATCCACTTCTGTCTCCCCTAACCCAGAGGGTGGTGAGGTTAAGCATTTTGAAAAGATTCCTTATCATAAGCTGAACTGACAGGGATACCTGGTAAGAATAGTCATGAAATCAATAAGTAAATAAACACTTCGATCAATGTTCTTTACTTTTGCTGGCTATCTTAAAATGGGTTGCTTTATAAAGGTGAGTTATTTCTTTCTCCCACCCATAAATACAGGGTAGCTTCACAAAGTTTTCTCTATTTTAAAGTTATTTTGTTTTTCAACAAATGCCAGTTAACCACCTTTTATGTGTGTGTTAGTGTGTGGTTTGATGGGGAAAGGGATGGTAGAAAGAGAAAAAGACACAATCCCTTTTTGCAAAGAGCTCAAAGTCTGGTACCTAAGGCCAAGCACAAAATGTTGTGATTTTTTTTTTTTTTAAGTCAGCAAGTTATGTTCTCAATTATGAAAATACCAAATGTCAGGTTCCTCTCCAGTCCAAGCAAAAATATAAAATGAGCCAATTCTTCTGAATAGACTTTTTAATGAAAATTATGACTGTTGAAGCTTTTTCTTTTAATTCCAATATTATTAGAACTAAGTGGAGAACACAAGGTCAATTTAGTATGCTCCATATTCTTTCTAAGCTCTAACCCAGCATCATCCAATAGAAATATAATAGGAGCCACATATATAATTTTAAATTTTCAAGTAGATGCATTTAAAAAGAATAGAAAGGATAAATTTATTTTACAAACATACCCAAAATAGTATCCTTTCAACATGTGGCTCCAGCCACATTTTGCATGTTGAACAGCTACATGTGGCCAGTGACTATCATATTTGGAAAGCACATCTCTAACCTCTCTTCAACCTTCACCTCACAGTATGTGAACAGAATGAAATATTCATTGGAGATCAGAAGCCAAGTTTTACAATATTTATTGAGACACAAGTACTCCCACAGGCAGGCCCAGCTCTCCCACTGTTGTAAAGGGTTTCCCTCAACCCCATTCCTCAGGACTAAGAGATTACAGAATAATCTCTCTCAAACATGAAAATGAGGAAAACTAAACGGGACCACGGATTATTACCAACCAACTGCTGACCCACTCTATCCCCTGGGATAGTTTTTCTATTGTTATCACTACGTGCAGGGCTGAAGATTCTATCTTCAGACCTTTTCGGGTTCCTTTTAAAGGTTCCTTTTCTAGTTCTAGTCACCAACACTTCCTCTTCCCAACCCCTCTGTGCATTTTTCTGAGAAGAGCAGAAAGTAAAAGTTCAGCAGGTGTAAAGCATCAGTGCCTGCAGTTCCTGAAAGACAGAGGTGAGAGATCCACTTCTCTCCACAGTGTCTAGTCTCAATCCATGGAAGGAAACATCCGATGCCCTTGTCAAAGGAGAAAGAGCTCTCTCTCCATCACTCCTCACCACTTCTTCCTATCTCATAAGAGGAGGGATGATCTTACCTGACTAGTGAGTGGGTGACCTCCACTGAGTCATAGTTGTTAAAGGGAAGGATCACTGCCAGAACTCAATGGAACAGACACATGAGGTCCGCCACTCACTCCTTCCTAATTTCCCTAGCATTCTTTCTATCAAAGATTTGGTTTCTGAGGAAGATCCCAATCTGTTATGTTTACTGGGTAAATACGCACAAAACCAGCACTGTAACTCAGCTCGCCCCTTCAGTGAACCCCAAGATAGAGACTGAAGGGCAGCTTACAGCACATCCCAACATGGTCCTCAAATCCAAGCTACCTTTTCTAGTTGAGGCTTAAGACCTTTGGGAGTTTGGGCTTTCCATTATCATGAAGTTTGTAGTCTGAGAACTAGTCAGTGACTGTCACCATAAGTTTGCTATGGTGTTAACAGTCCTAGACAACTGATCTTCATTAAAACATAAAACACAACAAAGCAAAACTGGCCACCATCAAGGTTGACACCACCAGCTTTAACTCACCTTGATACCAGACACTCTGGGAGAGGAAGCAAGGAGCAGCACTTCCCACCTCTGTGCTGGTCCTCCTAGAAACCTAAAACCCCAGTCTAATCATGAGAAAGCATCAAATTCAAATTGGGAAACATTCTGCAAAATACCTGACATTAGAGTTATAAAGTGTCAAAGTCACAAAAAACAGGGAAAGACTGAGAAATAGTTACAGACAGGAGGAGATGACAAAGAATGCAGGGAAATGTTCTAAACTAGATGCTGGAATGAAAAAAACAAAAAAAGGTACCAGTGGAAAAACTGGGGAAATTTGAATAAAATAAATGGTTTCATTAATCATGTAAAATTAATGATAATGTCTTAGCTTAAACATACTTTGGCTATGTAAGATGTTAACATCAGGGGAAATGGGGAGAAGAGTAGACAGAAACTCTATATACTATCAGTTCAACTCACCAGCATCAACAGGGAAACGTTACCAAGGAGTGAAGAACCCCCAACAGCTTCCAGCCAAACCAAACTCCATGAGGAAAAGAGCGGACAACACTCAACTACAATAAAAGATATCACATAAAGTGATGCCTCAGGTCCTGTTGTTATAATAAATTGAAAGCATTTCAACAGCATTTGATTAATTAAAAGGTTCCCTGGAAGCAAGAAAGTAGCTGAAGTCCTTTAAAAAAAAAAATCCAGAATGAACAAACGAATAAATAAATGAATGAACAGAAAGAGAGAGGCCAACTTTGCCAAACAAGAAATTGATCATTCAAAAATCCACATTTTTCAACTAAGTGTTGAAAAATTGTGTTTGCCATTTTGGACTGGTACTGTATAGAGAGCCATCTTCCCAAACCACATTTGGTTTCAAAGATTATATAGGCCCGGTGCTACAGAAAGAAATCTCGTCCCTGTGCTCCTGAGAAGGAGACACTTAGCCCACACGTTCATGGGAGTTTTTGGAGATTCATTGTCTGGATTTTTTAATCCTCATCTCAAGTGTCTGAGAAAGTACATAAACGAGCTTGAGAAAAATCTGTTTCAAAGAAATACAGTTCCTCCCCCACCCCCAAATTTTTCTCTCTGAAGTCAGTTTTTCTTCAACATAGTTTACTTGATTTATCAGACCAACCAAGGACCAAAAAAAGAAATATTAAATTCCACTGCCTTCCATTCATAAGTAGATAGGTAGAAGGAAGAACACAGCTCCAATTATCTGAGCCAAGTTTACAAACTGAAGTCTTCCACTTTAAAAGAAAAAAAAAAAAAAAAAAAGACTTAAGAAAGCATTCTACTTCATTCCCTAAACTTCATCACTATCACAAAAATATCCACATATTCACCAAGTCTATTTTTTAATCCTAGTTTTAGAAAAATGTTTTCCCTTCAACAAAGGTATCGAGTGTCACAGAAACCACGTCAGGGAGCCCAGCATTTTTCGGATGAGGAAATAGTGAACCGGAAAGAGAAAAGGAATTGCCCAAGTTAGCTCTCCTTTACCCCAACACCTCCCAAAAACATTTCTTCAGGCCTTCAATTTAAAAGAAAGGCCTAAAATAATTGTTTTAAAGAAGTATTGTGAGCACAGTAATAAGCTAAAGAGCAGGATGAAAAACAATTAAGAAAATTATCTCCCTGGCCCGGGAGCTTTGAGAGAGCTTCCGCCATCCCCAGAGGGCATTTGGAGGCTTTTTTTGGAGAAGCCTCTTCTCCGAGGACGCTGTTTTCCCTACAGCCTCTCTATTTGTGTCTGCCTCTCCTCCCACACTCCAGATCCTCAGGGTCCAAAGACAGTGCTGGCATGTTTCTAACTGCCTCTCCCATGCCTTCTCTCCAGCCTCCCGTTCTCACACCTCTTTCATTTCTTCATTGAGACTTCTAGCTCCCGAGATCCTCTCTTTCTCTCCTGGGCATTATCCCCCTGGAGCTTCATTGTTTACCTCGTACAAGGCAGCAGTTCAAGGCAGAATCCATCAATATAGCACTTCAGGCTCATTTTGTTCCTTTATCAGCCCTGGCCCATTCCAAGATTGGATTACCACAGCAAGCTACTTTCCCAGCTCTCATGCCTACACTGGCTGATTATACTACACTAAATATAGCCTTAATGGGCTAAGATGGCCATGATGCAAAAACAACTTTAATAGCAATTTTCTTAACTTACGATGCGATTCAGGAAGGGAGCATTTCCTCACTTAGTGCCTCACTTGATTCTCACAACTGTAATACATTAGGTATAACAACATTGGATGCCCATTTAACAGAAAGGGAAGCAAAGTCACGGGAATGAGAAGTGAACTTTATCAAGGCCACATGGGAAATTTAAGGCACTGCTGAAGCCTGAATCCAAATCTCATTCTTGACCCAACATACTTCCCATTACACTGTGCACACGAGGTTCTAGGGTCTCGTGTATCTAAAATGGCATACCAGTAATGGCAAAGACAAATCTTTAATCTACATCTGAATTAGACCAGCATTTTTAGTTGACTTAGAAAGGGAGAAAAAAAACTTGACAAAAAAAAACAAAGTTATCCAACTGATTCTGGTAGAAACGATTAGCAGAAATATCTTGCAAAGAACGTGGGTGTCCTGGAAGACTCATCGTCGTCATCATTATAATTTCTAATCATGCTGCGTGGGCAGGTGTCCGTGTAGCAGAAACACCATTGGCACCCAGATTAGCAGTCTCTTTAGGAGACTAGAAACTAAGTCTGCAATTCTTAGACTTCAGAGCCTGAATCACAGCTTTCCCCTCAGGGATCAGCAAATACACAGTCTGTGACTTATCAAGGATTGTTGGGCCTGCCAAGGGAGGTAGTCAGATATCAGGTCCATCTAAAAATGCACAGTGGAGGAAGGACAGGAGGCTCCCTGGGAACCTGGAAATACCACTGGCTGCAGAGACACAAAGGCAGAGCTGAAGTCCCCTCAGCTTCCCATTCCCTCAGTAACTCTGAATGAATCATTTGCCTTCTTTGCATTTTTGTTTTCATTCTCATCTGAAAATTCAGAGTTTCTGCACTAAAACTATCAGTTTTCCAATGAGATATGACAGGAGGTAGGAAGGAAAAGCGGCCGGCAGCAGGAGTTTGGCCTTCCCCTGGCTCTGCATCTTCCCCTCCAATAGGTCTGTCTTTAACTAACATTCTGCCTACTGACCTTGGAGCTCTATGCAAAATTTAGCTTAAAAGAAGTGTCCCAAGTCACAAAAACCACAGGTATCATGTCATCTCTGTAATCTCATAGGCTCTAACATTCTAGATCTATATAAATATGTTTTCTCTTTGGCTAATCTTTAAAAGATTTTTTTTTTTTTTTTACTGAGGTTTACTTGATTTGAGAAAACCTACGTAAGTAGAAATAAATCTAGTAATACCATGTCCTAATTGCCTAAATATAAATTTGAAGCATGTCTAATATTTTCTTATGCCTCTGCTTGAATGGATACCTAGAAAGAATACCCAAAGAAAGCAGAGACAAACTGGTACAGCAAGACTGAACAAACCACAAATTCCTAAATGATACCAGAGGGATTCAGATATTTATACAGAAATATTTCTTAAGCACCTGCTAATGCACTTAAGAAATATGTTATAGACCCTATGGTAGGCCTAAAATGAATAAACAGACAAGGTCCTTATTTCTATGAGCCTTACATACTAATGGGATCTGGCATTTACAAAGCTGTACATAGCCAGATAACTAAAAATGAGATCAAAAACATGACTTAAAAAAAAACTTTAAAAAAAAAAAAAGATGACTTAATAAAATATAAGGCATATATCTAAACCAATTCTTAGAGGACATTTTATACCTCATGTATATTAATAAAAAGGCAGAAATAAAAGTATGGGAATTATAAGCCAAGCTCAAACAATGAGAAAAACAGCAGAATAAACATAAACAAAACAAGATATTACTGAAGATTAAAAACAAATCAAGAATTATAAAAAACTAGAGAAATAAACAAATGCAAAGATTATTGTTTATGTAAATAATAAATAGCACTTAGATAAGCTGATCAGAAAGAGGAACAGAGAGATATAGCAGAAAACCACAAAACTTTTAAGTAATAATGTAAAAAATGATAATGCAGAGAAAAGAAAAATAATCACAAAAATTGTAAATGAGTTTGAAATAGGTGACTTTCCTAAAAACTGTAATTTAACAAAGGTAACCTGAGAAGAGATATGAAAGCTAAATAGTCTAACTACAATAAAAGAAATACAAAAAGTTTATAAAAATTTAACACCTCCACCTCTCCAGAAAAGGCCCTAGGTCAAGGTAGTTTCACCAGAGAATTCTATAATATTTTAAACGAAAAGACTGTTACAATCTTTCAAACTGTTTCAAAAATCAAAAAAGAGGCTGGGTGTGGTGGCTCACATCTGGAATCCTAGCACTCTGGGACACCAAGGCAGGTGGATTGCTTAAGCTCAGGAGTTCAAGACCAATGTGAGCAAGAGTGAGACCCGGTCTCTACTGAAAATTGAAAAACCAGCCAGGTATAGTGGCACATGCCTACAGTCCCAGCTATTTGGGAGTCTGAGGCAAGAGGATCTCTTGAACCCAGGACTGTGAGGTTGTTGTGAGCTATGGTAACACCAGGGCACTCTACCCAGGGTGACAGAGTAAGACTTGGTCTCAAAAAATTGAAATGAAATGAAATGAAATGAATTAAAAAGTTTCCTCATTATTTTATAATGATTTAAGCATAACATTGACATCAAAACTTGACTATGTGAATGCACTCACATACACAGACTTTTCAAATAATCCCACTTATGAAAATTAAAGTGAAAATAATTAATATATTATTGATCTCTAGAATCAAACAACACTAAAAATATGTAATATACAGATTCTGGCCACGTCGGTGTTATTTTACCAGGAATACTAACATGATTTCATATTTTGTTTTATTTCAGATTAATATATGGGTACAGATGATTAGGTTACATTATTTGCTTTTGCTAGGTAAAGTCCAAGTTGTAGTTGAGCCCTTTCACCCAGGAGGTGTGCAGCCTGTCCCTACATTTACCCATTAGATGAGATCTTACCAAACCCCCTCCCTCCTTTTCCTCTCCCCACTTCAATTTAACTGTGTTTTTTTTTCTCGTGTGAGCGTGTAGGTGTTCATGTACTAGTTTCATATTAGTACTGAGAACTCTGGAAGCTTGCTTTTCCATTCTTGTGATACTTTACTTAAGAGGATGTTCTCCAACTCCATACAGGTAAATATAAAAGCTATAAAGTCTCCATCTTTCTTTATGGCTAAATAGTATTTTATGGTTCCTATTTAAGAATTTTACTCATTTATTACACTGAATTTATAGGACAAAAGAGAAAAACCTAAGATATTTTCTTAGAATGTATGATTAATTTCATAGTTTTTAAAAAAGAATTAAAGGGCGGTGCCTGTGGCTCAAGGTGTAGGGTACTAGCCCCATATACTGGATATGGCAGGTTTAAACCCGGCCCCAGCCAAAAACTGCATAAATAAATAAATAAATAAATATTTTTAAAAAAATAAATAAATAAAAATAAAAAAGAATTAAGTAAGTATTTAATAGCCAGTCTCAATTTAAAAAAAAACAAAACTCTCAATAAAGATGCATGCTTTTTAACACAATACATTTCTCAAACCAAAAGCCACCTCACTGTTAGTAAAGAACATTATGGGCATCCTCACTGAGGAACAAGAGAAGGACATTCATTCAAACATTGCTGTTCTAGAGGCAGTACAAAATAATTAAAACAAAGCTATGAGTTATAAAAATTAGAAAAAGACAAATTATAATTATTGACGTATGATATGATCACCCAACTATACACTCAAAGACGTTTGTCTAAAATTATTCAAGGAATCAAATGCAATTCAGTAAAGTGGGAGCAGAAACTTAGTATACTGAAAGCAAGACCCTATGCCCCACACACACACATTAGTTGGCATAAGAAATAATTCCATTCACTAGAAAAAGCAGAAAGCATCTAGCAAAATAAACTAGTACAAAACACACATAGTCTACAGGAAGAAAAATCTAAAAGCTCTTGAGAACATAAAAGAACACTCCAACAAACGGAAAGACATTAATGTTTGAAAAAAACAAAAAAGAACTAACAACTTTACAAAGCATGGTGTGTAATGCTGGGGAATAACCTTAGATCAATCCCATAAATATAACAAGAGAATATTACTTTTAGAAGTAGGCACATTCATTCTAACAGTCATAGAAAAATAAACAAATACAAAAAGCCAGGTGTTTTCTGAAAAGGGGGATCTAATGAGCGAGATAACCTTATCAGATAATAAAACACATTATAAAGCTACAATAATTGAAAGCATAATAATGATACATGAAGTGACAGATGAAGGGAACAGAAACTCCAAAAGTAGAATAAAATTCCTAAGTATTTAAGTGTTAAATATTTAGTTATTAAGGAATTTAATAGACAATAAAGGTGGCTTTTCAAAACAGTACAGAAAAGATGGACTTCCCAATAAATGATGTTTGTAAAGGTAGATCTAGTATAATAGCAAAATAGATCCCTACCTCACATTTTTTACCAAAATAAAATTTCAATGGCTCAAATATTTGAGAAAGAGAGAGAGAAGGAGGAAGAGGAGGAGAACAGGGAGGAGGTGGGGGGGGACAAAATAACTAACAGAAAAAAAATTTTTAAGTTAAATAATCACAAATAAGGAAAGCATTTCTTAGTGTCACACAAAACCCCAAAACCATAAAATCAGAAAAATTGCCCTGCCTATATAAAATGTTTTATTTCAATCTGCAAAATTTTAATCTATAAAAGAAAAAAAGTGTAAAATGGTAGGGTATTACAACTCCTATCACAGACTATGGCTTAGTTTTCCTTTTTTTTTTTTTTTTTTGAGACAGAGTCTCACTATGTTGCCCTAGGTAAGGTGCCATGGCATCACAGATCACAGCAACTTCAAACTCTTGGGCTTAAGCGATTCTCTTGCCTCACCCTCCCAAGTATCTGGGACTACAGATGCCTGCCACAACACCCCCCCCTATTTTTTTGTTGTTGCAGTTGTCATTGCTGTTTAGCTGGCCCGGGCTGGGTTCGAACCCACCAGCCTAGGTGTATATGGCTAGCACCCTATCCACTGAGCAACCGGTGCCCCTCTGGCTTAGTTTTCTTAATTGCAATAAATGAATTAATAAGCAAAAGGTCAATAATCCAATAGAAAAGAAGCAAAACAGAGTTCACCCACAGGAATAACAAAGGCATACCACCCATTGAAAATGATGCTCAAAGTCACTAACAGTAATAGAAATACAAATTAAAACTGCAAGAGACCAAACAGAAGACCTCAATACAGAAATGATCATCTAGCTCATCATATGATTATGTGAGAAAATCAAGGTATAAAAATGTTGCCAGGTGGGCAGCACCTGTGGCTCAAAGGAGTAGGGTGCTGGCCCCATATGGTGGAGGTGGTGAGTTCAAATCAGCCCCTGCCAAAAACTGCAAAAAAAAGAAAAAAAAAA
>CAUYPK010032867.1:0-108610 GCA_963574355.1 Loris lydekkerianus
CCTCCTGGGGTCCAGAAGTCCCTTGCTGGCTCCCTGTATCCTCAAAGGGATGATCGTAGGCAGGTCCCACCGGCCAGAGATGTCTGGAGTCTTGTCTCCCCAGATTCGCCAAGCCCAGTTACAGGGAAGCTGTTACTCAGCCGCCATCTTTTTTCTATCTTTCCTTTTATCAAAATGAAACAGTATGTAGATGGAGCTTAGATTTCTCTATACAGTTGACCCTTAAACATCATGGATTTTGAATTTCAAAAAAACCTCAATTTTTCAGACAGTTCCTTATCTTACCTGCATCCTGTGCAGCTTAACCCACTCAGGTCTGAGCCCACTGGAAAAAAGATTACTTACAAGACCACATACCTATATTCTCTTCTTTTTTATTTCATTTCCTTTTTTTATTCAGTCTCCATAGAGATCATCAGAAATTGCCAGTGTTGTTGGCTCACACCTGTAATCCTAACACTCTGGGAGGCTGAGGCAGGTGCATTGCAAGAGCTCATGGGTTCGAAACCAGCCTGAGCAAGAGGGAGACCCCATCTCTAAAAGTAGCCGGGCATTGTAGAGGGCACCTGTAGTCCCAGCTACTCGGATGGCTGAGGCAAGAGAATTACTTGAGCCCAAGAGTTTAAGGTTGCTGTGAGCTATGACGCCAAGCACTCTACCAAGGCGACAAAAGGAGTCTCTGTTTCAAAAAAGAAAAAAATTGCCAGTGCCAACTATACTGCAAGCTGTCACAGCAGAGTATTGGGAAAAGTTTTTAATAACTATAATCACAACTCAGATAAACCTCATTGGCTATAATACTGCCACTGCATACAGCTACCATATGAATGGACAGCTAAGAATTCCCAGACATTTGAAAAACAGCATGGCACACAAAGAAGACAAGGTAAACAAACAGAAAATTTTACTTTGAAGGAAACAACAGAGATAATTCAGAGAATGGAAAAGAATGTTTTTATTTTTATTTTTTGGAGACAGAGCCTCACTGCTCAATTGTCCTGAGGTTGAGTGCCGTGGCATCATAGCTCACAGCAACCTTAAACTCTTGGGCTCAAGCAATTCTCTTGCTGCAGGCTCCTGGGTAGCTGGGACTACAGGTGCCCACCACAACACCTGGCTATTTTTTAGAGATGGTGTCTTGCTCTTGCTCTGGCTGGTCTCAAACTCGTAAGCAATCCACCTCCCTCGGCCTCCCAGAGTGCTAGGATTACAGACATGAGCTACTATGCCTGGCTAAAAGGAACTATTTTTGTTGTTGCAGTTTTGGCCGGGGCCAGGTTTGAACCCGCCACCCTCAGTATACAGTTGACCCTTGAACATCAAGGTACTGGCACTCTACTCCCTGAGCCACAGGCACCATCCAGGAAGGAACTATTTTTATTATTTATTTATTTTTGGACACAGAGTCTCACTATGTCACCTTTGGTGTAGAGTGCTGTGACGTCACAGCTCACAACAACCTCAAACCTTTGGGCTTAAGCAATTCTCTTGCCTCAGCCTCCCAAGTAGCTGGGACTAGAGGCACCCAACACAATTCCAGGCTCTTTTTTGGTTACAGTTGTTTAGCTGGAGGTTCAAACCCGCCACCCTTAGTGTATGTGGCTGGCGCTGTAACCACTATGCTATGGGCTCCGAGCCAGCAACTATTTTTAAATTCTAAATATCTTCAGAAACTTTTTGAAAAGATATTGGATCGATTTAATGACAACAACAAAAAAAATAGTCTGCTATGGAAAAGGAATAACCAGAGAACAAGAAAGTTGTTTTGGAAATTAAAAGCATAGTTGCTGAAAATAAAAATAAAAAAATATATAATAAAAATTACAACACTGTTTTCAGCTTTGGATTTTTTTCTTTCTTTCTTTTTTTTTTTTTTTTTGAGACAGAGTCTCACTTTGTTACCCTGGTTAGAATGCCGTGGTGTCACAGCTCACAGCAACCTCAAACGTTTTGGCTTACGCAATTCTCTTGCCTCAACCTCCCAAATAGCTGGGACTACAGGCACCTGTCACAATACCTGGCTGTTTTGGTTATTTTTATTTTGTTTTTTTTTTTAGAGATGGGGTCTCACTCTGGCTCAGGCTGGTCTCAAACTTATCAGCTCAGGCAATCCACTCACTTCAGCCTCCCAGAGTGCTAGGATTACAGGCATGAGCCACCATCCCTGCCTCAGTTTAGGATCATTTCACTTCATTTTTCATTTCATTTCATTGTTGGAGATTCATTGAGGGTACAAGAAACCAGGTTACACTGATTACATTTGTTAGGTAAAGTCTCTCTTATGATCTTGTCTTTATTTATTTATTTATTTATTTTTGAGACAGAGCCTCAAGCTTTCGCCCTGGGTAGAGTGCGGTGGCATCACAGCTCACAGCAACCTCCAACTCCTTGGGCTTAAGCGATTCTCTTGCCTCAGCCTCCCAAGTAGCTGGAACTACAGGCACCCACCACAATGCCCAGCTATTTTTTTTTTTTTTTGGTTATAGTTGTCATTGTTGTTTGGCAGGCCCGGGGTTGGATTCAGACCCACACTAGTTTTGATCATTAGCAAGTTAAATAAAAGTCCTTCTATTTATTGTTTTCTAAGAATTCTTACTATGAGTGACTAATCTTATCAATATGAGATCATCATATGATCTTTCTTTCAATTTGTTGATTTTCTGATGTTGAACCATTTTTCATTTATTTATTCAACACATAATTACTGAGTGGCTGCAGAATACTAGGCACTGTTCTACACTCCAGGAAAACAGCAGGTAGCAGACAATCCCTACCCTTATGAAGCTTAAATTCTAGTTGGAGAGACAGACAATAAGAAAATAAAGGGTGGCGCCTGTGGCTCAGTGGGTAGGGCGCCGACCCCATATACCAGGGTGGTGGGTTCAAACTTGGCCCTGGCCCCGGCCAAACTGCAACAAAAAAATAGTCGGGTGTTGTGGCAAATGCTTGTAGTCCCAGCTACTCAGGAGGCTGAGGCAAGAGAATCGCCTAAGCCCAGGAGTTGGAGGTTGCTGTGAGCTGTGTGACACCACGGTACTCTACCGAGGGCAATAAAGTAAGACTCTGTTTCTACAAAAAAAACAAAAGAAAGAAAGAAAAAGAAAAGAAAATACATAGTATAACAGGTCACAAAAACAAACCAGAATGGGGGACAGGGAGTGCTGGACAAAAAATGAAATTTAAATGGAATAGTCAGGGAAGGTCTGACACTTGAGCAAGGATCTAAGAAAGCGCACACCAGGCTGAAGGAACCTTCAGCAAAGGTTCCTTTATATGCAAAGGCCCTGAAGGAACCTTCAGCAAAGGTTCCAATATGTGCAAAGGCCCTCAAGACAGAACTCTGTATTTTGCCATTAGACAATTTTGAACAAAGGAGTGAAAAATGGGAGGGGGAGGGTGGTGAGGGTGCATGTATCTTTGTAGAGATGAGTTCTCCCTGTGTTGCCCAGGCTAGTCTAAAACTCCTGACCTCAAGCAATCCTCCCACCTCAGTCTCCCAAAATGCTGGGAAACAGGCTTTGAGCCACTGCTCCCCCGATAAATGTATTCTTACATAATTAACTTTTTAAAAAAATTAACGTTTTTGGCTCGGCGCCCGTAGCACAGTGGTTACAGCACCAGCCACATATATCAAAGTTAGCAAGTTTGAACCCAGCCTGGGCCAGTTAACCAACAATGACAACTGCAACAAAAAATGGCCGGGTGTTGTGGTGGGTACCTATAGTCCCAACTACTTGGGAGGCTGAGACAAGAGAATCACTTGAGCCCAAGAGTTTGAGGTTGCTGTGAGGTGTGACACCACGCACTCTACAGAGGGCGACATAGTGAGATTCTATCTCATAAAAAAAAAAAATTAATGGCTCAGTGCCTGTGGCTCAAGCGGCTAAGGTGCCTGCCACATACACCTGAGCTGGCGGGTTCAAATCCAGCCCAGGCCCACCAAACAACAATGACGCCTGCAACCAAAAAAATAGCCGGGTGTTGTGGCAGGCGCCTGTAGTCCCAGCTACTTGGGAGACAGAGGCAGGAGAATCGCTTGAGCCCAGGAGTTGGAGGTTGCTGTGAGCTGTGATGCCACCATACTCTACCCAGGGCAACAGCTTGAGGCTCTGTCTCAAAAAAAAAAAAAAAAAATTAACTTTTGGTATTCCCAAAATAAATCCTCCTTGTCTATTATATGTATTACTTTAGTATGCTGCTACATTTGTTACAATTTTGCTTTCCTTCCTTTTTCATTTTTTGTTAAAGAGAAGCTCTATGTTCTCCAGACTGGAATGCAGTGGCTATTAACAGGTATAGTCATAACATACCACAGCCTTAAATTCCTGGGCTCAAGTGATCCTTCTGCCTCAGCCTCCCAAGTAGCTGGGACTACAGAAGTGTGCCACCATGCTTGGCAGAATTGTGCTTTTCTTTATACTCATGAGACTGGTTTCTAATTTCCTTCTTGAACTTCCCTTGTTTACTATTCTATTAAGTACTACTATTGTATATAAGAATGTGTTTAATTTTTTGAAAGCTACTTTCTTCTTCAATCTGCTTCAATTCTTCCCCCCCCCTTTTTTCCTTTGACAGGGTTTCACTCTGTCACCCAGACTGGTGTGCAGTGGGAAGGATCATAGCCTAACCTCAAGCATTCCTCTCCTGTTGGCCTCCCAAAGGGCTGGATTATAGGTGTGAGCCACTGCACCCAGCCTGCTGTACCAATTTCTGATAGAAGTGCATCAGAATTTTCCAACATGGGGGTGGCGCCTGTGGCTCAAAGGAGTAGGGCACTGGCCCCATATGCTGGAGGTGGCAGGTTCAAACCCAGCCCCAGCCGAAAAAAACTGCAAGAATTTCCCACCATGGCAGAGTGGCTCACGTCTGTAATCATAACACTCTGGGAGGCCAAGGTAGAGTGGATTGCTTGAACATGCGTTCAAGACCAGCCTGAGCAAAAGTGAGACCTTCTCTACTAAAAATAGAAAAACTGAGGCAAGAGGATCACTTGAGCACGAGTTGGAGGTTGCTGTGAGCTGTGACGCTTTGGCACTCTATCCAGGGTGACAGCTTGAGGCTCTATCTCAAATAAAAAAAATAAAATAACTTTCCACCATGCCTGGAAAACCTGTCAATTCCTCCTTGCAATCCAGTCAGTGAATATGCTGGAAAATGCATACAAATCATTGACTATTATATCTTTTTAGTAAATCATTTCTTTTACTACTAGGTAATGTTTCTCATCTCAATAATTTTCGCCTTAAATGACATTTTGTCTAACAATAATATTGCTACACAAGCTTTCTTTTAGTATGTCCCAGAATTTACTCTTTTAATTTCAACATTCTTCTTAAAATTAGGTTTAGCTATGTCTCTTTTACTCAACATTAGATGGATTTTTAAAAATCTAATGTGACAGGGCAGTGCCTGTGGCTCAGTGAGTAGGGCACCAGCCCCATATACCGAGGGTGGTGGGTTCAAACCCTGCCCTGCCAAACTGCAACAAAAAAATAGCTGGGTGTTGTGGTGGACGCCTGTAGTCCCAGCTACTCGGGAGGCTGAGGCAAGAGAATCACCTAAGCCTAAGAGCTGGAGGTTGCTGTGAGCTGTGATGCCACAGTACTCTACTGAGGGTAACAAGGTGAGACTCTGTCTCTAAAAAAAAAAAAAAAATTAAAAAAGAAATCCAATGTGACAAACTAATCTTTACAGAGGAGTCAAATTAGTACACATTTACTGTGACTAATGATATAGTTGAACTTACTTCCCATCTTGTATGGTGTTTTCTGTATGTATTTCTGTTATTCCCTTTTCTGTTTTTATTTGTTTATTTGTTTGTTTGTTTTGCAGGGTTTTTTTGGCCAGAGCAGGGTTTGAACCCACCACCTCCAGTATATGGGGCTGGTGCCCCACTCCATGAGCCACAGGCGCCGCCCCTGTTTTCAGTTTTTTTGTTTGTTTTTGAGACAGAGTCTCACTTTGTCACCTTCTGTAGAGTGCGTTATCATAGCTCACAGCAACCTCAAACTCTTGGGCTCAAGCAATTCTCTTGCCTCAATCTCCCTAGTAGCTGGGACTACAGGTGCTTGTCACAATACCCCACTATTTTTTTGTTTTTTTGTTTAGTAGGCCCAGGCTGGGTTAGAACCCACCAGCCCCTGTGCATGTGGCCAGCACCCTAACTATTGAGCTATGGGAGCCCAGCCTGTTGTCCCCTTTTCTGATTCTTTTTTCCTTTCTTCTATTGAACTGATTTCTGTTTTTCCCTTTTTTGCTCTGCTAGTTTAAAGACCATAGATGAGTCTAAGGTTCTTTTTGTTTTTGTTTTTGTTTTTCAAGATAGAGTCTCACTCTATTGCCCTGGGTAGAGTACCATGGCATCATAGCTCACAGCAACCTGTAACTCTTGGGTGTGAACAATCCTCTTGCCTCAGCCTCCTGAGTAAGTGGAACTACAGGCATAGACCCACTATGCACGGCTTGATTTTCTGTTTAGTAGAAACAGGGTCTCACTCTTGATCAGGCTGGTCTCGAATTCCTGAGCTCAAGTGATCCACCTGCCTCAGCCTCCCATAGAGCTAGGATTACAAGCGTGAGCCACCACGCCCAGCCTGATGTGTTTGAGTTTTTACTAGTTACCGTAGAGTTTGTAGGGAAACACTTAACTATATTTATTCTTTTTTTTGTTGCTGTTGTTGGGGATTCATTGAGGGTACAGTAAGCCAGGTTACAACTGATTGCAATTGTTAGATAAAATCCCTCTTGCAATCATGTCTTGCAACTATATTTATTCTAAGTGTTCTGTAGCTATGTCCACTGTCTTCCTCCAGAACATGAAAAAATACTTAGCAGATCACTGAACAGGTGGTTCTCTCTTGTTATTATTATTTACAGCATTGGTTCTCAAAGTATGTTCCCAAAACCTTTCCAAGAATCTGAAAGATTACAACTATTTTTTAAACTATTTTTTAAAGATTTTTTCACGCTATTGACATTTGCATTAATGGCACAAAACAGGGAGTGACTTAGCATGAATTAAAGCCATGGTACCAAATTGTCCCAGTAGTCCTTGTATTCTATTGTCATGCAGTCTCAAAAAATAAAATAAAATAATAAGCCACTTTCATTTAGGAATGTTTCAATGAGGTAGTAAGAAATTTTAATTATAGCCAGGCGTTGTGGAGGGCACCTGTAGTCCCAGCTACTTGGGAGGCTAAGGTGAGAGAATTGCTTAAGCCCAAGAGTTTGAGGTCGCTGTGAGCTGTGACACCACAGCACTTTACCAAGGGTGACATAGTGAGACTCTGTCACAAAAAAAAAAAAAAAGAAATTTTAATTAAATCTTGACCCATGAATACTTATCTTTTTAAAAGTCTGATATGGGAAGCTGCATAAATTTCTTCCGCACACAGAAGTATAATAGTTGTCTAATGGAAAAACACTTGTGGAATTCTTTGAGGTGGGCTGAACTAGCCACTTTTTTCAAGGGACACTGAACATCATTTTTTTTTTTGAGACAGAGCCTCAAGCTGTCACCCTGGGTAGAGTGCTGTGGCATCACAGCTCACAGCAACCTCCAACTCCTGGGATCAAGCAATTCTCCTGCCTTAGCCTCCCTAGGTAGCTGGGACTACAGGTGCCTGCCACAATGCCCGGCTAGTTTTTTGTTGTCATTGTCAATGTTGTTTGGCGGACCCTGGCTGGATTTGAACCTACCAGCTCAGGTGTATGTGGCTGGCATGTAAGCCACTTGAGCCACAGGCACCAAGCATGAAGACTATTTTTATTTGAAAGAACTAGTAGACAAACCATGAGTCTACAATGTGGGCATCTGACAGACATTTCCTCACAAATAAAGTAAGCCTGCCACTTTAAGGAAAACAATTCAGTATTTGGTGCCATAAAAAATAAAGCTTTCAAGCAAAAAGGCTATTTAAAAACTCATTTTCTGGGCGTGCCTATGGCTCAATGTAGGGTGCTGGCCCTATATACTGAGGGTGGCGGGTTCAAACCCGGCCCCAGCCAAAAACTGCAAAAAAAAAAGTCTACTGAGGGCAACAAAATGAGACTCTGTCTCTACAATAAATAAATATATAAATACAAACTTCCTTTCCAACTACTTGTCTGTATAAGCCTAGATTTTTTTTTTTTGAGACAGAGCCTCAAGCTATTGCCCTGGGTAGAGTGCAGTGGTATCATAGCTCACAGCAACCTCAAACTCCTGGGCTCAAGCGAGTCTCCTGTCTCTGCCTTCCAAGTAGCTGGGACTACAGGCACCCGCCACAATGCCCGGGTATTTTTTGGTTCCAGCCATCATTGTTGTTTGGCAGGCCTGGGCTGGATTCGAACCCGCCAACTCAGGTGTATGTGGCTGGCGCTTAGCCACTTGAGCCACAGACACCAAGCCGTAAGCCTAGATTTTTCATGTACTTCAACCCAGAAAACATACTACAACAGATTGAACAAAGCACATATGAGTATTCAGCTGACTACTATTAAACCAAACATTAAAGAGATTCACAAAAATGCATAAATAGTGCAACTTTTACTAAGTTTTTACCTTAGAAAATAGTTTTTGTCCATAAAAATGGTATTTCTGGCTTGGCACCTGTGGCTCAAGTGGCTAAGCGCCAGCCACACACACCTGACCTGGTGGGTTCAAATCCAGCCAGGGCCTGCCAAACAATAATGACGGCTGCAACCAAAAAATAACCAGGCATTGTGGCAGGTGCCTGTAGTCCCAACTACCTGGGAGGCAGAGGCAGGAGAATCGCTTAAGCCCAGGAGTTGGAGGTTGCTGTGAGCTGTGACGCCACAGTACTCTACCCAGAGGAACAGCTTGAGGCTCTGTCTCAAAAAAAAAAAAAAAAAGAAGAACAATGGTATTTCTCTCAACTTGTACTAGGTTTGTGAATGAATTAATATTTTAAAAGTTAGTTTTAATTTCTATTAGGGTATTGATATAACCCACATAAACAAAAGCGTTTTGTAGTTTCAACTATTTTCTGAATATAAAGTATGTTAGGACCAACACATCTAAGAATTGTTGGTTTAAATTTTTATTTTAGCCTTTTATCATAAAACGTGTTCATAGTCAATACTCAATTCAAACTGACCAGTTTAATTAATTTTTATTCTCAGATCACTTTTTTTAGCCACCACTCCTCTCACCACAGAAACTTCCTTTGCATCTCAGCTCCTACATCTTCTCTCTGGGTTCACTTTTCTCGTTTCACAGTATAATCTTATCCTTTAATAATTACTAAGTGAGAGTCTATGTTAAGCTCTTACGTCTCAAAAAAAAATTTTTTTTTGAGACAGAGCCTCAAGCTGTCACCCTGGGTAGAGTGCTGTAGCATCACAGCTCATAGCAACCTCCAATTCCTGGGCTTAAGCAATTCTCCTGCCTCTGCCTCCCAAGTAGCTGGGACTACAGGCCCCCGCCACAACGTCCGGCTATTTTTTGGTTGTACTTGTCATTGTTGTTTGGTGGGCCCGGGCTGGATTCGAACCCGCCAGCTCAGGTGTATGTGGCTGGCGCCTTAGTGGCTTGAGCTACAGTGTATAAAGCTATACACTGTATAAAGTGTATAAAGCTATCGGTTGACATTTTTTCCTTCACATTTGAGAGACATTACTTCCTTGTGTTATGGCCTTTGTTATCTTGTCTCATGATTTCAAAATGATGTGTCTGGTGATAGATTGTTTTGTGGCTATTGTCCAGGCTGCAGTGCAGTGGCACTTTCATACATAGCTAGCTCAGTGCAGCCCTGAACTCTTGGGCTCAAGTGATGCTCCTGCCTCAGCCTCCCAAGTAGTTGGAAATATAGGCACATGCTATCAGAGGCCTCTGTGTGTGTGTGTATACACTTATATATTTATAGTAAATATATATAAATATATTTATAGGGCAGCGCCTGTGGCTCAGTGGGTGGGGCGCCAGCCCCATGTACCGAGGGTGGCAGGTTCAAACCCAGCCTTGGCCAAACTGCAACAAAAAAATAGCTGGGCATTGTGGTGGGTGCCTGTGGTCCCAGCTTCTTGAGAGGCTGAGGCAGGAGAATTGCCTAAGCCAGGGGTCCTCAAACTACAGCCTGCGGGCCACATGTGGCCCACTGAGGACATTTTTCCAGCCCGCCATGTGTTTTTGCCACAGCTGCCTGTCCTTCTTAGCAGCCGACTTGTCCCGGGCCACAGTGCACATGTGTGGAATGTGCACCAACTCTCTGACCCCGTTCCTTCTCGCTGTCTCTCCCCTCCGGGTGTTATTGCCATCCTGCTTAACAACCCACTGTTTGGGCCACAGTGCCAACTCTCCGATTCCCCTCCTACTCTCCAACTCCGCTCCTTCTCTCTGTCTCTCCCCACCCCTCCTTCTCTCTGTCTCTCGACTCCTCATCTCAGTTTCTGGTGTGAGGAGTCACCAGGTTGCCTATGCAGAGCCTGTTGCTGCCTAAGGACTGAGGTAAGAACAAGTTAGGATTCTTTTTTTTTTAAGTTAGGAGGTCTTTTTTTTTTATTTTGCAGTTAGTAGGGCCTTTTTTTTGGAATTAAGGGGGGCCTTTTTTTCTGAAGTTAGGAGGTCTTTTTTTTTTTTTTTGCAGATAGGGGGGCACCTTTTTTTGAAGTTAGAAGAGCCTTTTTTTTTTAAGTTGGTTAGTTGGTTGGGGGTAATTTCTAGGGGAGTTGCATCACAGTGATAACGCAAATAACACAAATAGTCAGCGCTCAGTGCTAATGCAAATGGTCAGAGCTCAGAGGTAATGCAAATAGTCCGTGCTGAGTGGTTATGATAATTGTAAGTGCTCAGTGTTAATGCAAATTGTTAGCGCTCAGTATTAATGCAAATTGTCAGCAGTCAGTGTTATGGCAAATGGTCAGTGCTCAGTTTTATCACATGGGGACCCCAAACTGGTAATCTGCCTAGGGCCCCATGGGAACGTAATCCAGCTCTGCAGACAGCTGAGGAGTAGGAAACCCAATTTAATTGACAGTAAGTGCATTTATATTCTGATTGCTATTCAGTTGTGTATGATGTTGTATGTTGTGTGCGTGTAAGCCCTGGTTCACACTGTTGCGATCTCTGAACAGTGTGAGTTCAGACATATACTTTTATGGCTGAACTCGCATTAGATTTGGAAGAAAAAAGGCATACATGCCTTCTTTTTTCCTGCAGTGGAATCTGATCACATGGGTCTTCTCCAGTTCACACACCCATGTGCGAACCGCACTGCTGACTTCACAGATCGCAGTGCAGTTCGCACAGGGTAGTGTGAACTGGAAAGGTGGTGGAGGAACTGGCTTTGTAATCGTGCCTGTTCCCGCACCACACCAGTGTGAACCTAAGGTAAAAGCGGAGTTCCACCATATGGGCACTGGCGAGGCTGAAATGATGTGGATTGGCAAGGCTGCATTGATGGACACTGATCAGACTGCATTGATGGGCAGTGCAGTCTATATGTCTCTGTGTGGGCAAAGTTATTGCTGGTATATTGTTTTTGGAGGGCTTTATATATATATATATATATATATATATATATATATATAGATATATATATGTATTTTACTAATAGCAACTTGGAATCCCTAGGAAACAATCATATCAAGAAAGAGAAAAACTGACTCCGTGTAGGATATTCAAAGAACAGTGGACTTATGATTACTTTTTCATGTAGTATAAGGAAAGAGCTGTGTGTCTGATATGCCAGAATATAGCATCTGTGTTCAAAGAATACAATTTGCATTGACATTATCAAACTCAACATAAAGATAAATATGATAGTTTGGTCAGAGAAGTGAGAAAAAATAAAATATGAAAACTGAAATATACATTGATAACTCAGCAAAATACTTTTGTGAAGCAGAAACAGCTAAATACTTCATCACTGTGAGCAAGTTTTCAAGTTGTCAAGCGTGCACTGGCGGACCCTTCATGGAGGGAGAATTTGTTAAAGAATGACTTCATTCTGTTGCCAAAGAGATGTATCCAGAGAAGGCCGATTTATTTAGTACAGTGAGTCTTTCAGAACCCTCAATTACACGAAGGATTGAAGAAATGGGAGACAATTTGCATCAGCATTTGCAAAACTCCGTAAAAAACCTTTCCTATTTTTCGTTGGCACTTGACGAAAGTAACAATGTTCATGATTCTGCACAACTTCTAATTTTTATTTGTGGTATGAATGACTATTTCTAAGTCACAGAAGAGCTTCGAAGTCACTGCAAAGCATCGAAGGAACAATTACAGGAGAGGATACTTATGAAAATGTTTGCCAAACTGAATAGTTTGGAGCTGGACTGGGCAAAGCTAGCCAGTGTGACAACTGATGGTGCTCCTAGCATGGTGGGGTCTAAGAAAGGAGTAATTGCTCACATTAACCAAGAGATGGACAAACATAACCAGTCTCATCCAATAGCCATACACTGCCTCATCCACCAACAAGCGCTGTGTAGTAAATCACTGAAGTGGGACTCTTTTATGAAAACTATGATCTTATGTTATGTGGTATCTTATGTGTATCTCATGTTTAGTGTATTAGAGGTAATACACTAAACCACAGACAATTTCAGGAATTTCTGTCTGAGCTAAATGTTGCCTGTGAAGATGTTCCATACCACACAGAAGTCCATTGGCTGAGTCGAGGGAGAATTTTGAAACATTTCTATGACCTACTTCCACAGATTACAGCTTTTCTGCTTTCAAAAAACAAGTACCAGAGCTCAATGATGGAGAATGAAAATGGCACCTTGCCTTTCTGATAGATGTAATAGAGATACTCAACAATTTAAAGGTGCAACTTCAAAGAAAGGGAAAGCTTATCTGTGATATGCAATCACATGTGAAAGCATTTGAAGTAAAATTAGGCCTCCTCATCAAACAAGTGAAGGAGGAAAATTTCTGCCATCTCCCCACAACTCAAAATCTGTTAGTGGAAAATCCATTGTTTGCATTCCCAAATAAAACATGTGTGGATTCACTGGAAAAGCTGCAAAAGGAGTTCCAATTTAGATTTAAAGAGCTTCATCTCCATGAACAGGACATACAGCTTTTCCCTAACCCATTTTCTATTAACATTGAAAATGTGGATACCATTTACCAAATGGAACTGGCTGAACTGCAGAATTGTGACTCTCTGAAAGATGCATTCAAGTCAAGCAGCCTTCCTAATTTCTATGCATCTCTCCCTTCTGAGACATATTATAATCTCAGGAACCATGCACTCAAAATGGCAACCATCTTTGTTAGCACTTATGTCTGTGAACAGACTTTTTCCAGAATGAAACATCTGAAATCTCCAACCAGATCTAGACTAACAGATGCACACTTGCATCACTTGTTACGACTAGCAGTGACAAATATGGAACCGAACATTAACCATCTCATTAGCCAAAAGCAGGCCCATAGTTCCCATTGAAATACTGGTAAGTTGGTTGATTTAACTTTACTTGTCTTCATTTTAAATATTGTATTTGTTCCCATTTTGTTTTTTTACTTCAAAATAATATATGTGCAGTGTGCATAGGAATTTGTTTCTAGTTATTTTTTTAAACTATAGTCCGGCCCTCCAATGATCTGAGGGACAGTGAACTGGCCCCCTGTTTAAAAAGTTTGAGGACCCCTGTTTTAGAGGGCAATTTATAACAATAAATGCTTACATGTCAAAAGAAGAAAGATTTCTAATAAGCAACTTGATGATACACCTCAAAGAACTAGAAAATCAAGAACAAGTGAAATCCAAAATTGGGAGAAGGAAGAAAGAAATAAGGTTCAGAATATGAATTTTTAAAAAAGACTAAAAATATTCAAATGATCAATAACATAGAAGTTGGTTTTTTTTTTAAGTTAACAAAAAATAGAGAAATCATTAGCTAGGCTAACTCAGCAAAAATAGTATGTCTGAATAAATAAAATCAAACGTGAAAAGGAGACATTAATATAGCAGAAATACAAAAGATCATAAGAGACTATTATCAAAAACTATGAGCCAACAAGTTTGATCGTATGGAAGAAATGGATAAATGTAACCACTAACGTTAAATTTTGAAGAAATAGAAAATCTGAACAAACCAATAATTAGCAAGGGAAATTGAATGAGTAATAAATTTTTTTCCATCAAAGAAAAGCCTAGCACCTGATGGCTTTATTGCTGAATTCTACCAAATTTTTAAAAAAGAACTAAGACTAATTTTTCTCAAACTATGCCAGTAAGATGAATAGAAAAGAATATCTCAAAACTCACTTTAAAGGACAGCATTGCTCTGATTCCAAAACTGTACAAGGACACAACAAGATCAATATGAAAATGTCAGTAGTGTTTTTAGAAGCTTATAGTGAATTATCTACAAAAGAAATCAAGAAAACAATTCAGTGTCCCCTGACTACAAAAAAAAGGTAAGGTACTCAGGACTAAACTAACCAAGATGGTTAAAAATCTAGGCAATAAAAACTATAAACTTTGATGAAAGAAATAAAGCAGACACAAAAAATGAAAAATAAAATATCATATTAATGAATTGGAAGAATTGATAATGGTAAAATGGCCATATTATGCAATGTGATCTACACATTTGATGAAATCCCTATCAAAATACCAAAGACATGCTTCACAGAAATAAAAATATCCTAAAATTTGTATAAAATGACAAAGACCCTGAATAGCCAAAGAACAAAGCTGGAGACTTCAAAATACACTACAGTAGTATATAGTAAACCATATAGCATAGTACGTCCATAGAAATAGACCCAGAGTAATGGAAGAGAATAGAGACCCCAGAAATAAATTCACACATCTACAGCCAACTGATTTTTGGTAAAGATTTTGACAATTAAGTTCATGAAGAGCAATGATTGTAGCAGAAGCTTGGCTTCTGAGATGAGAAGAGATAGATACCTTCAATAACAGCTAAGTGGAACAAAAAATCAGGGTCACTTCCAGAAGCCCCACAAGCTAGTGGTGGTCTCCTGGGTCCACCTTTGAAAACTGTTATTCATGTCCTGTCTTTTTATTTCTTGCTGTTTTTTACTTTATTTTTCTTGAATTGATTGAAGCCAGTTCCATGGGTCTAAAAGACCCTGCGGCCAGGTGGAACCCCAGCATGTACAATTAATATATGTCAATAAAAATAAATAAATAATAAATGCTTTTTCTTTTCTTTAAAACAAAACAACAAAAAAAAGACTATTGAAAAAATGCAAAATACTTTTTGGATTTGTAATCAAAATAATTAAAAAGTAAAAACTAAAAAGATTAGTCTGGTGCACGAATGGATTAATTAGAATATTTTGGAAAATCTAACAATATGAAATGCCCCATTTCCTTTTGAAATCTGAAAAATGAGAGTTTGCAGAAATGCATTCATATATAAAAGAATATATTATATTTATATGATTATATACAAATATATATTTATAGTGAATCACATGTCTTACTTTAAAAATGACTTTTAAAGAATGGATTTGATTATCTTTTTAAAGCCATCTGGTTTTGGAAAACAACCAACCAGAGTTGACTATGACTTTATGTGTTTTCATGCTAAAATTCTGAACTTCCATAAATGGGTCTTTATAAAAAGGAAAGGTCATAAATGACAGTATGGCATATTGTCAACCATATCTCTATTTTGTCCAAAGCAATTTAGGACCTGCAAGTCACTTTGTTACAGCATATTCGAAAAGTGAGCTTCACCACGGGACATACAACCAAATAAATCATAAGTATTTCATTCAGAAGATCCATAGAACCAGTTCTAAGACTTCTCACAGCAATCCATTGCTGCAACTGACATTGTGTATTACCAGGCAATGTGAGTGGAAAGTTTAGGAGCATAAGCTGGTGGTGAATATGAACACTGCTGCTTCTGGAATCTTGAGTCAGTTTGTTCTTGTTAAGCTTTGTGAAGGGACTGAAGGCTCTCACTTGTTTTCTGTGTGAATGAGCCATTAGTGTGTGTGGGAATGTTTTCACAGCACCATGCCTCTTCTGCCCTCTTCTATAAACCAAGCCACTTCACGCGTCTCCTCATATTAGTGCCATCGCTAAACAGAACAAGTGCTCATGAATGAAGGCTGATGTCAGCAAGTCCTGAATAGCTTCTGGGGTGGGGGGGGGGGAACATCCTGCACCCTGACGTCAATGACAGCTAAGGGGATGAAGTCACTAGGGAGATCACCAACCCTTATCTCCTAAGAATCGATCACTTTCAGCAATTAAAGCAAGACAAAGTAGCAAATTACCCAAATTAAAGTCTATATTATAGAGGAAAGTACCAGTATAGTCTTTTCATTCAATAGGCTGAGGCATTATGAAAATCAGTTGTTTTCTTGAAATATATTGTAGACTATAATGGATATTTCTATTTTCCCTTATTTAAGGGATTTAAGTTATTTAAACTTAAACTTAAGGTATTTAAGTTGTAATAAAATATGAAAAACTAGTGAAAGACAATAAAATTATAAAAACATGGTAATACATTTGAACTCATAAACTTAATGCTGAAAATTTAAATAAGGACAGAACTGGGATTTGTGTCCAATCGATCCTGGTGACATATAAATATACTTCTAGCAAGTGATTGAAAGACAATATGGTATTTGGGGTAACTATGAATAAAAGTATTGTTGGTCAGAAGTAAATCTTACTTAACTGGCAGGTTGTCTTCAAAGAAGAGACTAATGAACTAAAAAAAAAAAAATTAAATCCTAGTAACTTTTTACTTAGAACTTTTTGATACCAGTAAAATTAAGATTATATCATAATGTTAGGTGTCTTGCCAGAGAAGCTTTGAAAACCTGATGAGTACAAGGTTCTGCACAGCAGGAACATGGTAGTTTCTACTTAGAACAGTGTGTGAATTTAAGAAGTTTCACTGTTACTGTGTTGCTAAAGATATCTTGTTCATGAACTGAACAGGGACTGTTATTGTCTCAAGCTCTAAACAGACTTCATATCATCATTGTCCAACCCTTTCAAGAGGAGCAGTTCCCAACTCGTTGATGACTTTAGAAAAGAATTTTTTAAGTCAGAACAGACCTTGGTTAATTTATCATTTTTTAAAGTGTATAACAGACCTGGACACACCACCATATCTAATAATCTACCTTTTAACAAGTTAGATAGCTTACTATATACCTGATACTTCTATTTTGTATATATAGTTGAACCTCTGTAAGTTGATCACCCAAGGGACTATACCAGACTGGTCAACCTACGGAGGTGGTCAACATAAGGAACTAGGCCTACTATACTGATATGTACATGTGGTACAGGTCTGGTCTACAAAAATCAGATCAAATTAAGGAGGTGGTCAATATAGGGTAAGGATGTGGTCAACAATGGAGGTTCTACTTTATTCCTTCCCCTCCCCCCCTTTCTTATGCAATACAGTAATTTTATTTAATGACCTTATGTCTACAGAAAAAGAATTACATTACTGTTTTGGATTACCAAATTGAATTAATGCTGACATAAGTAGTTTTATTTAGATGGGACTTTTATATTAATTCCATTTGTAAATACTTATAAGAAATGTAATATCCTTTGTCTTGTCAATTACAAAGTTAGCAGAGAAATCCACTCCACATATGAAATCATTTAGAAGACAGAACTTGCAACCTACTACAGTATACAGCATTTTCAGTATCTAGTCACCTTATGGCACTTATTAATCATGTACTGACAAGTTTCCAGAAAGACGGAATTAAAAAAAAAAAAAAAAGAAGAAGAAGAATAAGCCCTTGTATGTAGACATGTTGAGGGATTCAGAAAAATACAAAAAGTCTCTGTGAAAAAGTTTTCCTTTACATTTTAAAAAGTATGTCATTTTATCTTTACAAAAGAACAACACTGATATTAATCCAGCTTTAGAAAATACTGCAACAATCATGACTGCTAATAATGTAAAAAAGTAGAAATGGAACATTAAAAGTACCTGTACCCCGAGCAACACTTGAAAACCTAAGAGAAATTCAAATGCAGACTTTTGAGGTTTCCAAAACTGACAAACTAAACACTTTATTTTCTCTTTCAAGAAGTTGTTCTGGGAGTGAGAAAAGCCAGAATCTCTTCTGTAGTACAAACTTTGCCAATATCTTCTTCTACCTCCTCTTACAAGAGACATATCACCTTTTTTACTAGTTTTTATTGCCCTGAAAAACTCTTGGTATAAAGAAAAATTATTCAATTTAGTAATATTCTTTTAAAAGTTATTTGTTTAAAAGGGCTTCACTGTATTGGTCTTGTAGCCCTTCATACAATGGAACAAAAGCACTTCTATGAAAGACTAAACTTGGACAAACCGTTAAAAAAAAAAAAAAAAAAAAAAAAAGCAAAGTTCCTCTCTGTTTTTATCAAATTTGATTGCTGCAGCTGTTCCCAGTTTCTGTATTTTAAAAATAGCCTTATTCAGTGCCTTGTTGGCTAAAGGCCAGAGTGCCATTAGAACATGCTGTACGGAAAACCTCTATTCAGTTACAGATACAGAAATATATTTAAGATCAGTGGGGGTCATCTGTAGCAAACACTTGTAAAGGAAAATAGAATTTTAATGTATTTGGACTGATCGCCACTTTTACAAGATCTTTTAAAGCTCCTGTTCAGAACCTTTCTAATATTTTTTTTCTGTTATGTAAAAATGCAGAATGAGTATCAACTCCATTGCAAAAATATTATTAGAAAGTTCTGTTTTTCAAATAACAATTGTATAGCTGAGATGCACATTTCAAAGAATACCTACTAGTGATTTCTGTTTGACGAGCTCACTGGCATTCATCCAGCGGAAGGTAGATATTTTGAGCAAATGCTCCAAATGGAATCATAACTTCTTTCTGATACAGGCCACCTAACTAAGGTCATCAGATATAAAATAGACTGATCTGTCCAAGAAAAATGAGTCTAGGGACTCATTTTAGACTGACAAATTTATAGCTGTGGGCTCCAAGGGTGTGGGGATAGGGTCAAAGCATTGAATTATTCAGCAAAGTTTCAGAGTTGATCTCTACATCTATTCAGCTTTTTCTTTTTTATCAACAAAAGATTGAAACTAACATTTGGGGCTAAAGGGATTCAGACAGAAGTATTGATTTAAGTTGCAAGTGGAAAGAATCTTTTTTGTATGGATCATCAATAAAAAGAAGGAATGTTTCAATCTGGGTGATATAAGTATTAAAGCAGAGGTCTGGGGGCAACTTTGGTGAGAAGACAAATCTTTCTTAGGGAAATATATGCAAATTGGCAAGGTGTGAAACATCTGAGATTTTACCTTTCTTGAAAGCTAACATGTTAGCCTATCGCAGTTTTGTTGAGGCTGGCATTAGATATGAGTTTCTTGGGTCAGAAACCTAAGACTTTATTGCTTTACCCATTATAATAACAGTAGCCAGAGTACTGACATTAGAATCAGGCATCCTCATGAAATAAAAGGTCCGGGAGATACCTGCACACACAGTGGGGTGCATTGTAGAAGAGAAACTCTAGCTTAGGGAACTTTTATGTTTTATAATAAGCAATAAACCTGCCTGGTTTTTTCCAGCTGCCAAATTGATTAAAAAAATGAAGCCATTATTGACACTTTTCTGGTCATGTGTGAATTACCACCATAATGATATTAAAGTAGGGGAGATATCAAAATATTTCACAATCATCAAGAGCAGTGTCCAATCAGAGTAGGCCATAGTTATTGCAAGGTAACAGAATCCCAGAGGCTTGGACTCTACAGTCACAGGTTCTGGAAAACTCTGGGAGGTCATGGGGAGGGGTAGGGCAACCAAGAAGATCAGGGCCAATTGTATGGTAATATTTAGATATTTAACATTTGGCATGGTTATGCCAAGTAGAAGGCTGGAGTGGAGAGTACTAAACTCAAACATGTCTCAGAAGTTCTGGTATCCAGTCCTACTTTTGACTTATCTGCAAGGCAAACTCAGGCAAATCATTTAATATTTCTGTGACCCAATTTCCCTTTCTTTTAAAGAGGAATGGTACTAACCTTACTTTGTGATTAAATCCCTTATTTCAGGAAGTTTTACAATAATTTTTTTGCTCATTCTCTTTCTGTCATTCCCAGACTTTATGTATAAGTAAAGTAAATATGAATTCTGTGAATGCTACACTTTTGAAAGATCATGAAAACGGTTGGAAGAAATATTGGGGCCAAACTAATTGAGGGTTGTGGAGCTCAGATGGAAATCATATGACTACAAATATTGAAGTTTGGGGGAATAGAAGGAGGGAACAGAAGGAATAAAAAAGAAGATTGAAAGAACAAAAGAACAGATATAAAAGATATGATCTAAGAAAGCATTTGGGTCAGATGAGTGGGAAATGCAATTAGGCTGGACACCTCAGAAGAGGGCCAGAATATGAACATTCACACCAGGATGACAAAGGGGGATAGAAAAAGTAGGTCATCACTCTGCGGGCTGCATGGGACAGGATTGGATTCACTGTGAACCCAGAAGTAGATATAAGACCCAGATTGGTTTTATTTCCACAAGAAATGGGGACAAATAGAGGGTGCCCAGGTGTTCTAGGTGTAAGGTGGAGTAGAACCAAAAGTTCAGGTAGGATTCAGTTAGAAAGTAGAACAGAACTGGGCCATAACTGTGCTGGTGGTGGTCCACCTTGATGAAATTCTTTATTAGGCTATTCATTTAATATAATTACTTTATGATTGCTTTATTATTTCTGAAACAAAAGTAGTAATGATAACATAGCATACAATTTCTTTGCTTTCTGGAGAAGAATATTGGAAAACCAGACATTTGTTATTTACCACATGCTCATAACAATCTCAGAATGTACAAAAACAAGTGTCAAAACAAAAAAGTTAAAAAGATTAAAATCATAGTATCAGTTGCTTGGTTGGGTGCTGAATATATAATGGTGAGCAAAGCATAAACAAGGAACCTTGTTACAAAAATTGGAAAGGAGGCATTGCATTTCACTGTAGTTTTCTAAATTGTTTGAGCCTGTGGATTCAGCCATTCCTGAACCTAGTCATGGATTTTTTAGTTACATAAGCAAATATACTCACTCTGTGTCTTTTAAAGTCATTTTAAATTTAAATGTTTAAACATTAAAAGGGTCTAATTTTGTTTAGCCAGTTGAGCTGGGTTTCTCTCACTTGAAACTGAGTGATCCCTGAGCGATATGATTTCTGGTGCTTTCTACAGCCTGATTCATCACTCCTAATATACTCTAGTGGGGTTATTCTTTTTCTTGATACCTTTAATTGATTAATGTTCCTTAAAGAGCAAGAAACTTTCCATTAAACTATTTATAACCTCAAGTGTATTTCTAGTACTCCTCTATACGAACTTTCAGACCTTGTCCAAACTACTACTTTCTGTTCCTTAAAAGAGGCCTGATTTTCACTGCCCAGCGATATAAAAAGCTTTACCTCCTCTCCTATATAAACTGTTAGCCTTCTAAGCTCCGTTCAATAAAAACTCTCCTTTAATGCTTTAATGCTCCTTCAACCAAATGTTTTTAAAAATACAATATTTTTATGACATTCGTAGTACTTACCTTACACTATGAGGTAGCAACTAGAGCATCAAAGATCGACATACTGAGGCCCCAGAGTGACCAGCAAAGGATACTTATCACTGCACTTTCACATGGCCCACTACACATAGTGGGCCATAGTGGGCCATGTGAAACCTCCTCAAGGTTGAGCATAATCATTACAAAAATGTTAGCTCAACTCTCCTATTTTTCTCCACATTACCCACAAAAGTAGTCCCCATTTTTACATTATTATTATTACTTTCCAATTGTCTCTTTTGTTTTTTCTTGATTAGGAATTCTGGAGAATTTTAATTCTTGATTAGGAATTTTGTGGAGAATTTTAATTTTTCTGGCTTAAATTTTATCTCTCTATTCACTTTATTATCTCATACATGTTACTTTATAATAGTACATGCAATTTTTGTTCATTTTATCCATATATTACACCAAGCAATGTCACTTTGAGCTCCAGTAGGTGCTTGGTAGGTCAAGGTAGGCAGGTGACTGAGGTGGGTCTATGTATATAAAAAGTTACAGTTCCTAACCTAAAAGAGATTTTAAAAATGTATTATTGCTAAAGACAGAAAGTATTTAACTGTGTGGATGGTGGTTGGTGGTGAGGACAGTTAGGATAGAAGAAGCTTAGTGAAGGTCTAAAGAGTCGTGAGAAGTGAGGTGATGAGGACTCTGTCCTGAAGGTCCTTGTATACCTTGCTGGAGCTTGAATCTCCCCTGTAGTTGACATGAGGCAGTATCTCTAAAGTACATAAAGAAATGGTTAGAGTGCATTAAAAACAAACAAACACATTTAGGAAGTTGTAGAAGGCAGTATCCTTGTCCATTCAAGTGGCTATAATAAAACAGCCATAAACCGGGTGATTTGTAAACAACAGGAATTTATTTCAACAGCCAGGTTTCATCACTGTCTGGTGAGGATCTGCGTCCTCCAAAGGCTGTCTTTTCACTGTAATCTCACCAGGTGGAAAGGTTAAGGATTCTCTGTGGGGGTACCTTCTCTATGGTCATAAATCTCAATTATGAGCACCAGCATCATGAGCTGATTTTACTTCCTAATATCATCCTCTAGGGGATTAAGATTCCAACCAATGGAACATGCCAATGGAACATTCAGACCATTGGATATGGATGGAAAGAAAATGAGGTGAGAAGCAGGGTGATCCCTTAGAGAAGCCCTGAAATAATCTTGCTGAGTTATCAAGGAGCCAAGGCTGTGACCCGGTACATAGATGACAGCAGTTTGTGGGGCGAACAGACATCCCCAGAAACAGGGGGCTGAAGACTTGAGGATGCCCACCCAGGTTCAGGCTCGCTAGACAAACTGATAGTAATGCTACCAAGAAAGTTGCAAAAAGCTGGAGGAAAGCAAATGGGAATGTAGAAAACACAAGGTAGGCTTAGGATGCACTGGTCTCAAAAGCTCCAGAGGACAATCACAGGAGCTCTTTCTGGAGAGGCCTACCTGGAGAACACAACACGTCTGCAGACGGGAACACCATTTCCAAACTAATTCAAACTTTCTAAGAAAGATAATCATGTGTTTTGTTGCTTTGGAGTTTGTTGTTTTGTTTTCAGATTCCCAAAAGCATAATCTGACACAAAGCAGACAATCAATAAGCAAATGTTGAATTAGTAATAATGTATTATTTTAAGTACAATTGAAACTTTCCAAACAGTCTTTTATAATAGGCTCCGAAAGAAGGACAGACTCACCTTTAAATCTGGTTTTCAGTGAGTACACCCAGGGACAAAAATATTCCTCGTGATTTGATAGAAAATCTCTTGAAAGCTAACATGTTAGCTTCTTGAAATGACCAATGTATTTCTCTTGATTAAAGGTAAACTTTGATGGATTATCTTTTGTATATGGAATATTTTATATTTAGCTCTGTCTAGCTCTGTTTAGTTTCCCATGCCTTTTTATGATTTAATATACTCAAGAGTGTTTATATGTGTAAGCCATTGTTCACTGAGTTTTTTTTTTTTTTTTAATTGTAACCAAAAGCACTCCTTATTGATACAATTTTTATAGGTTGGGAAATAAAATGAGAAGATAAATTTTTTTGCACAGGTATACAGCAACTATCTAAGGGTCTTCCCAGTATATCACAATTCTTCTCAAGGATATCGGCAGATATATCATATCAAGGATATTGGTGGAAAGATTCTTCAGATGTCTGTCATTAATTGCTTATTTCTTACAAAGGTATTTTTCAAGAAAAAAACTGTTATTATCCACCCATTCTTTCTGTTGAAAAAGTGCTTTATCTTACTAATTCTTCTCAATTCTCCTTATAATCAAAAGACACCGATAATTACCTTATTTTTACTATATGCTCTAATGATTGAAATCAGTTTGCCACATTCTTTGGTATTAAAAGAGCATAAAGAGTAAGTCTGTAACGATATAGTAAAATCTTACATTCCTGGCTAATAAATTTTTTTTTATGTTTTCCAATATTTCCAAAATAATTAAAATTTTATACTCTTTTTAAAAGTTAAAAATTATTTTTTGAATCAAAAATAGCCAGGTACTTATAATTATAAAATTATTTACATATACGTATGATATAATCACATCATCACGTTGCTAGTTGTTAAAAGTGTTTTATGTGTTTTGAATTCTATTAAATGATGATTTATTTTTTCCAGATAAGTCACCATGTAAGAGGCACTTACTTATTACACATGTTTTTCAGCATATGTTGCAAGTTTATTTTAATGCTGAAGAGGCACATTATGATCAAAGCAGAATTCTGCCCAATTTAAACTGTTCCAAGCTATTTTCATACATTCACTCATGTAATACTGTAAGATTTACATTAAAATGAATGCTCCTCTACAATTAAGCGATTCAGTCAACATTAAAAAAAAAAAAAGGTGCAAATGTGTGCAACGTGAAAAAACATCAACAGATGTGAGAATAATCTCCTCTTGGGGACCAGTATCAAACAAGAAAAGTAGTCAAAAAAAATTTTTTTAAATGAAAATATTCCCAATGTTTATTCTTTCTATCCTTTAGGATACTTCTGCACCTAAGTTAAAGGACACACACACCAAAGCAGTCTTACAACCTTCTCTTTCTGCCCCTTGTTATAATTAGGGATATCTCCTTGTGATTATAACTGTATTAGCCCATAAAACATTGGGTTGAGGAACAAATAATAAACTAAAAAATCCATAATTAGAACCATAGATAGATATATATTTTGGTTTCTTTTCATTCCTATATTCCTCTATTCTGATAGTGAATAAATTCCAAGGCCCAAAGATTCACCCAAGTTCAGAGAAGATGATGTATGTTCAAACCAGAATATTCAACATTAAAACATTTATGTAGGAGTTAGCCAGCTGGGATACAATAACAACAAAGACAACAAAAAAAGAACTTCTGATCCTAGAGGCCCCTAAACCTGTAGGACAGTGATGTATGCAGCTAAGCAGGTTGTACAGTACATAACCAGAGGGGTCACCTTTTACATCCTTGTCTAAGTGAATGGCAGCTTCTCAAATTTTACAGACCACATTCTGCACAATCGTATTCAGTGTGGTCCTGGAAAAAAGTCATGAAGCTTAGGTAATGCAGAAAGGTTAAGAGGGGGAGACTGAGATCACAGTGCTTCATAAAGTTTAATCTCCATTTCCATGAGACATGCTATGGAGACTGTTGGAAGGACGCCCCATCTTCATTTACTCCAGTAGGTGTGAGAAAAAGAAAACATTGGTACCAACTAACAATCTTTCATAATTAGACAACTTGAAATTTCTGGTCAAATAGAATTGACAAAGACTATTTAAGTGTCACCCCTATTCTCTCCTCCTCCAGGATAATTGCAGGGTCTTCATCAAGTCATCCTTTTATCTGGGCTTCCTAGTACTATCTCTAGAGGGTGCCAAAAATATACATTTTAAGAAAGGAAGACACTGTACGAAAATTGTAATAAGTCACATTTGACTTCTGCAATTCTAAGAGACACAAGATATACAAAATAACAAACACTATTGGTACACAAGTATAGTGAGTATTACGGTTTTAATATAGTTCTTTCCTTTATTAAAATTTACATATCTTTCTGGCACCCTCTGTATTTGAGAAAATATAGATGTCAAAATGGCACTCACTAATAAGCAGATTCCTAGACAGGTGGAAAATGAATTGGTGCAATATACTTAAAAATATCATTCACTAACTTTTTTTTTTTCAACATAATTAACATTTCTGGTAATTACTGATCTGAATTATATTAAAGCACATGCTATACTTGAAAATGAAGACAATGCTTTTGTTCACAAATTTCAATATGCTCTGCTAGTACAGATGAACTTTTAACATACAGAAACTTGTAACTGAAGGGCCTTATATTAATACATGAACCAGGTTCAACTCTGATGTTACCCAAGGCGTAAGCTGTTCCAATTGATTGTATCTCTTCTACTTAAATGTATAAATATCTTGGTGAGCTGACATACTTTTAAGTGTGTCTATATAGATAAATCTGAGCAAGAAAATGATCACCCTAAAATTTCTGGTGAAATCACTGATCATACTTCCATCCACTAGATAAGACCACCTCCCATTTATACTTTAAATTAGGAAAGATAGAACTGCTGAGAAAATACAGGGTTTATAATTTGGCGAGGAGTTCAGATAGCCTAAATTCTCTCATAATTTAGGCTATCTTTAATTTAGGCTCTTTGACCATGAGAAATGAAAGGTTCAAGCACTTAGTCAACTGGCTAAAAGGAAGTTTAGAGGGTTTAGGAACATTATAAGATAGCCAAGACCTATGTTGTCACAATAAGGCAATAATTATTTCACACACACACACACACACACACACACACACACACACAAAAGGCTGTCAAAAACAGGGTTAAAGGGTATGGCAGGGGGGGCTATGCTCATGTGGATTAACTCAAGGAAACAAAGAAATGAATTGTTTCTGTTTCTCTCATGTCTGACAGTTATTTTATAACCATTCACACTAGGAAATATTTTTATTTGAAAATCTTTAAGCACTTGCATTGGCTTTTATTGTGATTGTGCACACATGAGATGTTCATAAGATATGTTTTTCCTTCCAATCAAATTAAGTTTGTCTCTGGGTTCCCAGTACTCCATTTTATCAATAAATTCCATCTCAGCTATTTAAAGGCCGATTTTCTATCTAAAGATTTTATAGTAATCAGGACAATTTGAACATAGCCTTTCATTCTTAGTGTGTTCCCCTGCCACTGTGACTCATGTTATATAAATTTACATTCTGAATGCCTGTGTATGTGGCACTGAGGAAAATGGCTGAGGCTCATCCTGGCTTCTGCCCTTTAAATACATTCTCATCTCTTCCAGACGAAAATGTCTTTCTGCCAATTCAAGACTCTTCCAAAGAGCCAGCTGTGGTTCTACACTGTTCTTAGGACTCAGCAGCAACCATCCCTCCTCCCTGGGTTATCGAAATCTCTCCTACTCCCTCCCTTATCTCTTAAACTTCTTTTTCCTTGGGATACCTCTTATCATTTCTTCTAGAGCAGAAATCACAATGTTGGCCAGAATGATATATGTATTAGAAAAACTATGATTTTCTTCTAAGGTGGGAACCTTTTAAGTTCCTTTATTGTACTTGAGCGCAAGGACATAAAAACAGTGAAGAAGGGAATGCAAATGTGGAACTAAAAGAGGAGAAAGAAATGGATTCTAATACTCTACCTTCAAAGTCAGCTAAAAATAAATAATTTTAAAGCTAATAATAACCTCCAAATTTAAATACAACTCGCCAACAAAATTTCTCATATGATTTTGATTCTTTCTACAGAATTTTGTTTGTAGAGCCCTACCCATAATATTCTAGGGAAAGTTTTATAGCGATTAATCATGCAAGCTTTTTATAAGAGGTTGAGGTCCAGAGTACTATTCTTTACCTTATTGTATGACTTTGAAAAACACATTTAATCTTTCCAAGCACCTGTGCTTTCATCTGTAAAATAAAATAACTAGTGAGAGAGTGTATTTTCAACACATGTAGTGTGATGCTTGGCCAATGACAGATCTGCAAAAGTTGCTGATAATATAATTAATTGTGAAAAGTTAACTTGAAAAATATTCCAAGCATGGAACAAGAAGAGAGGGCACTAGTAGTTAGGGTTCTTCAACTGCTGGTGGCAATGCTGCATTAGAAGGCTTAAAAAATCAAAGAGAACAAGGACTAGTCTAGGATAAAACGCACATTCTATTTAATCTTCATGTTTGAGTAGGAGCGGGAAGGATTGAGAGGGATTCGAGTTCTACTTTAAGTGACTCCTCGCCATTGTTGTATTCAAGGGTCTGTGAATGGCCCCACTTCCTCCTTCTTTACACATCTCTTGTTGTCCTTTCTCTCTACATCATGGCCTGATGTTTCTTCGTGCCTGTAGGTACAGATATGCCAGTATTTCTGCCTTGAACTAAAGAGTTCAAAATAAAAATATTTGTATCAATTTTAGAATTTTTAAAGGAACTGGCTTTTATTAGTTTCTGTCTCCATTTTTCTGTATTCTAGCTTTATCTCTAATTTTGGAACATGAGGTAGCCTCTGCAGCTAGCTTGATGCCCTGACTACTCAGTGAAGACAGTGCTATTTAATAGTATTTGTTCAGTATCTCAGTGCTCCAAGAGTTGTTAGAAATAAACAAAGAAATTCACATCCTCCTGTAAACGGCTAGTTTGTTTTGTTTTTTCATCTATGCTTTTTGCTTCTTCATTCTTCCTTTTGGATTCTTCATTTCACTTTTCCTAATTAGCTGGCCTCTCGGTAACCTATATAGTCTGCACAATGATTCCCTAAATCACTGGAGAAATAGTGATACAATGGCAGACACTGTTTCTCTTTTTCTATGAGATGCATGTCTCAAACAGAATACAGTCAGAGCTGTCTGCTAAGTGGGAAATAAGCAGCCCTTACAGATTGAGAACAGGAGTGGAAACCTGAGTAACTATTACTACTGATAAAACACACACTTACAAAACCATCACCACTCATCAATTTTTAAAATTTATCTCATGTTTAAACATTTATTTGCTTCAAATGAATAATTAAAGGCAGTCCCATCTCCCCACAAACCAAAATTAAGTAGCATTGAAATTTCTTTTCATAGAGAGATATATGACAAAATTAGGTATTTGGAAAGACATAGCCACTGCTCGCAACTATAAAAACAAGATCAAAACATTTGGATGCCCTTTCCCCACTTCAGTAGGACAGCAACTACACAGCGCTATTCTCTGGAGTAATGATCTTGTCTCCCTCCAAGGCTTTTTTATCCTATATTCAGCAGGTCATATGTAGTGTTCAGCTGCACAGAGCTCCACTCCTATTAATTTAAAATGGGGGCTCCAGAGGTTCACATTCAGCAAAATCTGTTCCTTAAGAAGTAAGCTCTACCAATCTCCCATCTGAAGAAAAAAGAGGAGCAACCATCTTTGGAAAAAATAACTTGCTTATGTAATCTGTCTCTTCACTAAAAAGAAATAAAAATGCTTAAAACAGAAGTTAATAAAATATCCATTTGATTGAACATAGTTCACTTTATTTTCATGTTTTAGAAACATTGTTTCATTGGATGGGGAACTCTGGTATTGTTATTTTTATCATTACCAACATTTTATTGTATTGTTATTTTTATCATTACCAACATTTTATTAAGCTATTTGTCAGATTGAAAAGGTTATTCACCCTATGGCTGTCTTTCTTTCTTCTTCTTCTTCTTTTTTTTTTTTTTGTTAATGTTGAGCATTCATTGAAAAGAATGAAAGAAATCTGGTTGAAGATGCAGGTGCACTGATAAATGGGTGGTCTTTGGATTACAGTATTTATGTGTACAAGGCAAAGCTGAACAGAAACCTAAATGTTACACATACAAAGTGGTACAACAAGAACATCTGTGTTGGGGGGATTGAACTGGCATGGCTAACACCTCCAGTGCCAGGTGCAAAGGAAATTTCAATACAGCTTGAGTAATCTTGACTGCTAGCATCTGCCTGCATCAGATTATCTCCTATGTTCCTCGTCCACCGCTATCCATTAGAGTATTTATATGATACATCTGGTGGTGCAATGGCCAAGTGAGAAGGAGCGATGCTTCCGGTCCTGGGGCAAATGCCTGACTCTGTAACTCAATACAAAGGCAAATAGGAATCTTTTCAGGCCCCGGGCAGTTAGCCAACTCTTCAAGACTAATTAGCAGATAGCACTCCAGTAGGAGGGCTGCTTTGTCCTTTCAGTTTAGTTAGTTACATATCCATGTGCATAATCTAAAGACATTTGACTTTTCAGTTTAAACTTTTTTTTCCAAATAGCATTACCATGAATAACAGGGTTTTACTATGTTGCCAGAATCATAACAGAATTTTAATGTGACTTGGCTTGACTCAAGGTCCCAACATGCATATATCAGATTTTCAGAATGAATCAATAAGGTAGGATGAGAATGATGGCAATTATCAATCCAGTGGTCTCCACCACATCAAGTCTCCATGTGCAGCAGCACAAAGATTACGTCCCTCTGATATGACCATACCACCTAAAGCAGAGAAAATAGAAGGCACCCAGTTGGCCACTGCTTTAAATTTTACCATCTCAGACCTGCATAAACCAGCACCGACCCTCCCCCTCTGCTTCCTGTTACTACAGATTTGTGACACCACAATCTTTACCGTTTTAAAGCACACTCATCTCTCCTGGTTTTGTATCCTCCTATTGCCCTGATTTCCCGGGCACTCTCCTCCCTCTTCAGTGTATCCTTGCCATCTGAATTTTAATACACTCAGAATTCTCTCCTTGAAAGAAAACTGATGCAGGTATTCTACCCCCCACCACCGTCACCGTCACCATGTTCCCATCATCTTCACAGGTGTCTTTCCTCTGCTCTCGTTCTACCTACCTACCTACCTCTGAAATGATTCGATTCAGACCTGGCCTCCTTACTCAAGGTTTCCTTAAATGTTATCACAATAATTACATAAGTCGTGTCCCTCATGCTGCTAAAATCGAATGTCTTTATCATCCTCATAGAGATTTCTGCAGAGTTTGACAGGTGTGACCATTATTTCTTCATGCAGTCTTTTGCCTTAGGCTCTTCACTGAGATATTTACACTCAGGTTTTGTTTTCCTCTGCATCTTTGGCCACTTATATCTAGTCTCCTTTGCCCTTTTTTCCCCTTGGATTTAACAATTAAAGGAGGAAGTTCTTTGGGGCTTTGTCCTGGGTCATCTTTTCACTATCATCTTTCTTTAGAAATTCTCATGGAACAGCACAGCTTCAAATGCCACCATTTTGCAGATGACCTACACATTTAACCTTCAGCTGGAGTAAATCTGATTTCTAACCTCAAGCCCTAACATCAAACTGTTCTTTCAATGTCTAAATTTGAATGACTCACATATACTCCAAATCCAATACTTCTGAAATTAAATCATTCCCATTCCCCTCAAAATAAAATGTTTCCCTTTCTTAAAGCTCCTAGGCCTTCCAAATTATACATCTCCCAGCCAGGTAACTTTTGACATCACTGCTTTTCCTTTTCCCCACATCCATCAATGACCAAGTCTTGACAATTAACTTTTAAAAAATTGCACATTATACATCACTATGTATTTATTTTATTTTATTTTTTTTTTTGAGATGGAGTCTCACTATGTTGCCCTGGGTAGAGTGCCATGCAGTCACAGCTCACAGCAATCTTAAACTCGAGCTTAAGTGATTCTCTTGCTTCAGTCTCCCAAGTCACTGGGACTATAGGTGTCTGCCACAACACCCGGTTGCATATATCACTATGTACTTTATAAAAATAGCAATAATGCCATTTCATTGTTACTCGTAATTCTTAGATATCTTTTTTTACCCAGAAGTAATACTATTTATTAAATATATCCATCCAAATCTTTTGTCTATTCTTATATATACTCATACATATATTAGTTCAACTTAAAATATATGAATTGGTTTTGAATGTCAATTTTTACCAAAAAAAAAGAAAGAAACATTGTTTTGTTTAGTTTATTCAGACAAAAGCATTTCCTGGAGAGCTATTTTTGTACATACATATAATAGACTCATTTAAATTAACACACAAAATACAAAAAGTACAGATACCCACTGTTAGACTATTTTCCCCTTAAGATTGGGCTTTCCTCTTTCGTTTTGTTACAAGACTGCACTGAACATGCTCATACCTGGCTTCTTACGTGAGTGTTTCTTGAGATAGAAAAGTACAGGTTGAGAAGATATTGTCAGATTATACTTCCTGGGGGTATTGGGAAAAAATTCTCCATGGAGTTGTTGCATTTCTATATTCCCAACAAACACGCATTATCTAGCTTTTGTTTCCCACTATCTTTTCAAGGATGTACAGTAACATCCGTGGATGATAATGCAGCTCCTTCCAGAGAAAAAGGACGACCTGCTTACTCTTCTGGATAACAACATTTCCTCCGAGCTCAGCATTCTTCTCCTATATTGCAAAGAACTGCCTAAGCAGGTGTTTTCTGGCTGACATGGTATCAAACTGTGGGAATTGGGTCTTAAAGAACCAGTCAAAAGTGTTGATATTTTGGCTACTGCTATTGCTGAATAATAGACTATAATTACCTGTGGCCCAGGATTCTTGTGCCTTCCCCCAGCATTCATGAAACGCATCACAACAATGTGGACAGAATCAGCTTCCTCAGCTTGTAGGCAATCACTGGCTGTAACAATTATTTTTGTTTGCTTCTAATCAAATAGAAGGAAAATAGTGTCTTGCTATTTTAGCTTGCATTTTCCTGGTTTTTATTACCGTGAGGTTGTACAGGTTACGTTCTCTCCCTCTCTTTTTGCCTTTTTCTCACTCTATTTCCCTTTTCCTCTCTTGCTATTTGTTCCTTCCCAAGGACTCCTCACACTGTCATTTTTATTCATCTCTAATGTCACCACTGAGGTCCCAAGAGCAATAGCTTCCTAACTGCTCTCTTCACGTCTACTTAGCCCCTCTCAGACAGTATCCCATTACTTCCCTGTTTAACAACACGTGGCCTTTCTGACTTTCCTGATCATAGAATGCAAACCTTCACCAGATCCCACGTGTCCCAGACGATGTTGTCCCTGCTCACGTCTGTGACTCTGTCTGACACTACTCTTGCCTTCAGTTTCTACTCACACCTACCCTCCCCGTCCTCAGATTCACCCCTTTGGAGATATCCACACGTTTATGATAGAAAATTCCATGTGCTATTCCAAATTCATGTTCCTACAGAGAAGAAATTTGTTACTATGTCATGTTTTTGCAAATAAGAGACAAAAAACATATTTTGGTTATATATTACAATCAAAAGAAAAGAAAAACATAGGAAGAAAATATACAGAAATATCACATGGTAGTTATTTCCAGGTAGTGGAATAACTGTGTATTTCTCATTTAATTATCTTAATTTTCTATATACTTTTTTTTTTTAGCAAGAAACATTTTGGTTCATTAAGAAGAATAAAAAATTCTTTAAATAATTGCTTTTTTTGGGCTCCATCCTACTGTCTTCTAGTACATGGTTACAGCAAAACAAGTGATAAAGTTTCAAATATAGTGTCTGATTCCACCTGCAAGAATTTTCAAAAATACCAAGGAAGATTAAGTGCACAAACAGCTTCTTTGTCATCATCTAAATTAATTTTAAATTAGAAAGACTAAGAAAATACAGCACTTCCAATGACTGCTTCTCGGGTTTTAGAGTCCCACGCCCCACACACACCATCTAAACGTCCATTTTACTTCTCCCCCATTCAACATTTACTAAGCCCTATCTACGTGCTGCTAAGTGGCAGTCCAAGCACTTCACGGTGAAATGGAGGAGTTGATTGAGAAGCATCTGTCAAAAGTTATGTCAGATGATAAGAGAAATGCAGGAAGGCAATGATCATAATCGGAGTTTGCATTTGAAAGGAGTCTGGAAGAAATTGTGGGCTCCTGCCTAGTGGCTGTGGGATGCAGTGAGATTTCTCATGCAGGAGAAACAGGTAGAATATGGCAAGCAAGGGCAAACATAAACAATCCCGTAAGAAAGGAAACTGCAGTATAGCTATTCATTTTGTGGAAGTGGTTGAAGACAAACCTGACAGTAAATTAGTCCTTGAGCCATATTTTTTTTCTCAAGGGCAAAATACAGATAATATATTTATAAAGTGTCTCATAAAGTACAGGACCAAAATGTTTGTTGCAAACGTTCCACCTGCAAGAACTTTCAAAAATATCAAAGAAAATGGAAGCTGGAGTTAAGGAATGTGCTTAGAAAAGGAATAAAATTATACAGCTAAATATGGATAAATATAACTCAAATTTCAGCCATGTCCAAGATTGCTTTGGACTTCCAAGGTCAGATTAGTGTATTATTATATGCCATGAGTAATAAATTCAGTTGAAGTATTATTATGAACCAAAATTACAGAATAAAAAAGGTGGTTCTGAAAATACCCATTGACGGTTACCTCTTTTGTTAGTGTGTGCATGCATGAGTCAGGAGGGAGATGTGTGGGTAAGAGTTGTCTTTAGAAGATGGAATTATGAGTGTTTTTGTTGCTTTCCAACAATCTACAATTTGTATTTTCTATATATTTTCAGTGTTTATGTATTTTATTTAATAAGAAAACTGCATTAATATGTTCTTTTAAAAAGTTCTTGTGAAATTCTAACTTAGCCTCTTGTTTCACGTCACCCACTGAATGAGTACCTATAGCCCTGCTTCAAATGACAGGAGAAAGGGCTGGAGGGTCTCCGAGACTCCCCGGAGACCCCCAGAGCATGTTATATTTTAGAAAGCTATATGTTTAATTTAAAGTACTATTTGGAAATTAACTTTTTAAAAGTGAGAGGGCGGCACTTATGGCTCAAAAGAGTAGGGTGCCAGCCCCATATACTGGAGGTGGTGGGTTCAAACCCGGCCCCGGCAAAAAAAGAAAAAAAAAAGTGAGAATAATTCAGATTTATTGATAAATACTATATTTCTAGTGATATATTTATAATTATGAATACCTATTCATTAATTTTCTCTACCTTTATTTTTTGCTGGAATCTTTATTTTTGCTATATTAGGTAAAAGACACTTATTAAATTTTGCCATTCCAATCAACAGAAGCATTTTTTTTTTTTTTATTTTAGCACAAATGTGGCACAAATGTTTTGGTTCTATGAATTGCATTTGTACAGCTTGAGTCAGAGTTACAAGTTCACGCCTAATGGGTACGAGGCACACTAAGCAGGATGGCCCACTTACAATTTCTTCTACCTTTAATTGATCTTAATGTTTGGATTTTTGTTTGCTTCTTTGGCACATGAATTTTTTTTTTTTTCCCTAGATGCCAGATTTCTGCTAGTACCATATTATACTCTAAGTTGTAAGCTCTATAACTTCACCATTCACATTTTTATTAACATTAAATCAAAACACTATTTCAATATCCTTCCTTGTTAATATGGACCAGCATTCTCAACTACTCCAAAGCTAAAGGACCACTTTCAACTTTTGAAATGAGTAATTATACCAAGTTATATAAAAGTCACACAATGACGACTCCTATGGGAAACTCAACAAAATAAAACTGGTCATATCATAAATGGGAAAGACCAGAAGACTTTGACACAAGCAAAAGGCAACAGATACAACCAGGAAACAAAGTATCATTCTTCCAAATATAGACCTGTATGACTATGTTTCACACAGAGCTCAAGCTGTCTATTCCCTTGTTCCCTGCTTGTGAGGTAACCATGTGTTTAAAAAATGGACTGACCCTTGGCCTTGACTCCTCTTTTTTTTTTTTTTTTTTTCTTAAGTGTTTGGGATTCATTGAGGTTACAAAGAATTAGGTTACACTGATTGCATCTGTTAGATAAAGTCCCTCTTATAATTGTGTCCCACTCCCAATAGGTATACCATACTGTCACCCCCCTGTCTCCTCTCCTCTCCCCACTCCCTCATTCCCCTACCCCCACCTTGTATTAGATCATTTACTGTCTTCACATTAGAATTGAGTACATTGGATTCTTGCTATGCTGTTGACCTTCCAGGTTTCTCAGTTTTCTTTTTTACCTTTTCCTCTCTTTCTCCGTTTCAGTCTTACTCTAGATGGTGACAACTGTGTTGCATCGTAACTCATGGTCCTGCCCCTATCTTTGTAATAGTAAGTTCCTTTATAAATAAATCCTCCATAAGTTATCTTGAGTATTTTAATTTGTTTCTTGTTAGGGCCATTACTAATAAGCAAAAGTTATATTTCATTTGGCTTTAAGATAAACTAATTTCATTTGGAAAGGTGGGTTCATATAAACACATAGACACACCTCCAAGGTGGAAATTTGTGTTCATAAGACACAACTCTTCAAAGAGTTCACATTATACAGAATTTGAACAAAAAGAATCATTTTCAATTTTCAATTAGGTATACTAATGAATACATTCAAAACAGATAATATAAAAATAAATTTACTGGTTTATTCAGAGGAAATGAAGATGGTTTTTTAATTTTATTATAAATAGATAAATAAATTTGAAATCCAGCTTAACTTAGCCATGACACCTGAAGTCATATTTACAAGGTCATATTTTTAAAAACAGTTATGAATCTTGATCAAGGTTGCTGTATTTGTCTTCCCACTAAAACCATCTTGCAAAAGCACTCAACAGTTAAACAAAAATATCTTTCTAATGAAATACTAGTAAAAACCACAATGATATTTGCTCAACCTCGTAGGTGAATTTGTTGGTGGTCTATGATATCTGCCAACAAAAGCTCTTCTTGTGCTGTGATTGACCAAAGGCCAAATGCTAATGGGAATAAAGACAGCTCTGCTTTGGAAACGGCTCTTGGTTATGATGAATAAGAGATGGCTTGAGGGAAGATAAGGGGAAGCTGATCAGACTTTTGTCCATTTATGGTCTTTCTAAACTAAACTACTATATTATCCTTTGAGAAAAAAGCTGAACCACCATTCCTGGGACAGAGATTATATATAGCTTTATTGAAATGTAACTCACATACCATTCACCCATTTAAAGTGTGAAATTCAATTTTTTTCTTTTTTTTTTTTTTAGTATATTCAAAGATATGTGCAACCACCAGCACAGTCAATTTTAGAACATTTTCATCACTTCAAAAAGAAACCCTGCATCTTTTATGTACTGCTCTCTTATTCTCCAGTCCCCCACTTCCCTCCTCAGTCCCACTATCCTCCCAGCATCTAATAATACACTCTCTGCCTCCATAGATATGCCTGTTCAGAATATTTTATAGAAATAAAATCATGTGATGTGCAGTCTTTTATGACTTGCTTCTTTCACTTAGCATAAAGTTTTTAAAGTGATTCTATTTTGTAGCTTATATCAGGACTTCATTTCTTTTTATGGGTGAATAATATTCCATTGTAGGAATGTACCACATTTTGTTTATCCATTCATCCACCGATTGACACTTTTAATTGTTTTGACCTTTGGCTGTTATGAATAATGTTGCTATAGACATTAACCAACAAGTCTTTGTGTGGGCATATACTGTCATTTTTATGGACATTTACCTAGGAATGGAGTAGGAGCCTCGTATTCTAACTCTGTGTTTAAACACGTCTGGAACTGCCAGATTGTTTTCCTAAGTGGAAGCCCCATTTTACGATCCAGCCCACAGCGTGTAAGGGTTATGATTTCCCCACATCCTTGTCAACACTTGTTATCTGACTTTTTGATTCTTGCCACCTTAATAGGTGTGAAGTGGTGTTTAATCGTGGTTTTGATTTGCATTTTTCTGATGACTAAGGACATCAAGCACCTTTGTAGGTGCCAATTAGCCATTTGTATATCTTTTTTTAGATAAGTATCTATTTAGAATATTTTTAATTGGGCTACTAATCTTTCTGTTATCGAGTTATAATTGTTCATTATATATTGCAAAATCAAGTCTATTATTGGGAATATAATTCACAGTTATCATCCTTCATCTGTGGGTTGGTGTTTTACTTTTCTTGGTACAGTCCTTGAAGTACAAATTTTTAATCTCAGTGAAGTCTAATTTATAATTTTCTTCCTTTATTGTTTATGCTATTGGTATTATATATAAAAATCCATTGCTTGGGGATGGTGCCTGTGGCTCAAAGGAGTAGGGTGCCAGCCCCATATGTTGGAGGTGGTGGGTTCAAACCCAGCCCTGGCAAAAAAAAAAAAAAAAAATCCATTGCTGAATCAAAGTCATGAACATTTACCTTAAATTTTCTTAAAGAAGTTTAGGGTTTTAATTCTTACATTTAGGTCTTTTATTCTTTTTAAGTTAATTTTGCTGTGCAGTCATGCATCACATAATGACAGGGATATTTTTCAAAAAGTACATCATTAGGCAATTTTGTCATTGTATGACTATAGAAAAAGTACTTACACACAACTAGGTGGTATAACTAACTACCAATAGGGGTAGGGAACCTAAAACCTAGGGGTAGAATCAGCTTGTTGGTTTTCAAAAGGTAGCCAGTGGGGATTCTGACAGTGATTGCATTGAATACATATATGGAGACCAATTTGAAGTATATTGTCGCTTTAACAATATTAAATCTTCTTGTCAATGAATATGAGATGTTTATCTATCTATTTTGATCTCCTTTAATTTATTTGAACAATGTTTTGCAGTTTTCAGAGTTATAATTTTGTCAAGTTTAAGTATTTTATTATTTTCTGACACTACTTTAAATAAAATTATTTTCTTAACTTTGTTTTTGGTAACCGCAGAGATTTAAAAATACAATTGATTTTTATATATCTTGCCTTTTAAGTATGCTAAACTCATTTATCAGTTCTAATGATTTCTCAGTGTATTTCTTAAGATTTCTTATAAACCAGATCATGTAATGTGCAAATAGAAATTGTTTTACTACTTTCTTTTCAATCTGGTACTGTTTATTTATTTTTCTTGTCTAATTGGCCTACCTAAAATCACCAGTACAATGTCGAATAAAATTAATGTGGTGAATGGACATCCTTGTCTTATTTCTAATTAGGGGGAAACCATCTAGTCTTTCCTCATTAAGTATGATATTAGCTCTAGTTTTCACAGACGCCCCTTTTTAGGTTGAGAAAGTTCTTTCTATTCTTAGTTTCTTGAGTAATTTAATCACAAAAGATGGTGGATTTGGTTGTGTGTTATTTGTCTCTGTAGTGAAATAATTCATGATTTAGGCTTTTTATTATTTTGATATGGTGCATTACATTAATAGATCTTCAGATATTAAACCAACTCAACTCCTAGAATAAATACCATGTTGACATGGTATAGAATTATTTCACTTTATATATGCATTATAGATTTGGTTGTTAGTATTCTGCTGAGGATTTTCCATCTGAATTCAAAGAACATATTGGTCTGGTATTCTTTTATATTTTATTTTTTAATTTTTATTATTTTTTGAGAGACAGGGTCTAGCTCTGTCATTTTGGCTAGAATGCAGTGGTATTATCATAGCTCACACAGTCTTGAATGCCTGGTCTCAAGTGATTATCTCATATCAGCAAGCCTGGTTAATTTAAAAAATATTTTTGTAGTGACAGGTTCTCACTGAGATGATCAAGCTGGTCTCAAACTCCTGGGTTCAAGTGATTCTCCCACTTCAGCCTCCCCAAGTGCTGAGATTACAGGCTGTGAGCCACTCTGCACATTTTCTTTTCTTGTTATGTCTTCATCTGCTTTTGGTATCATGGTAATACTGGTCTCATGTTATAGAAGAATTACGGAGTGTTTCTCTCTCTCTTTGTCTCTCTCTCTCAGAAGGATTTGTGAATAACTGGTACTAATTTTTCCATAGCTATTCACATTTCTTTAGAATTTACCAGTAAAGCCATTTGAGCCCATGATTTTCCTTGTGGGTAGATTTTGATTATTACATTGACTTATAGACCTATCAATTCAAATTGAGCTTATTTCATATTGAGCCAGTTTCAGTACTTTGTGTCTTTCAGGAACTTTTTCTATTTCGTCTAATTATCTGATATATTGGCATATACTTTTTAATAGTATTCTGTTCTAGTACCCCTTCTTTTGTTTCTGATTCTACTAATTTGAACCTTCTCTTTCACTTCATAAATCTAGCTAAAGTTTTGTTAATTTTCTCGATTTAAAAAAAAAATAGTTTCTGGTCTCATTAATTCTCTATTTTTTTGATTGTGTATTTTACTAATTTCTGCTTTAATCTTAATGTTTTTCCACTTCTTCTTCTTGCTTTAGGTTTAGTTTGCCTTTTTTTCTTTTTTCTTTTTTTTTGGTATCTGAGTATTAAAATTTAGGTTATTGACTTAAGATAGTCCTTCTACTCTTTTTTCTTCTTTTTTTGAGACATGGTGCCTCTCTGTTGCCCAGGCTAGTGTGCAGTGACACAGTCATAATTCACTGTAAGTTGAATTCCTGGGATGAAGCAATCCTCCACCTAGGCTTGTGAGTAGCTAGAATTATAGACATGCACTACCACACCCAGATAATATTTTTATTTTTTATTTGTAAAGAGAGGTCTGTATGTTGCCAAGCTTGTCACAAACTCCTGGGCTCAAGCAATTCTCCTGGCTCAGCCTTCCCCCAATTTTTTTCATGTATACATTCAATGCTATAAATTTCCTTCCAATCAGTGCATCCCCCTGGCATGTTGCATTTTCATTTCCATTCATTTTAATGTGTTTCCTAATTTCACTTTTCTTTTCTTCTTTCCCCCATTGGTTAATTATGCAGCATGTTATTTTAATTTCCACATGTTAGTGAGTTTCCTGTATTCCTTTTGTTAAAGATTTATAATTTTATTCCATTGAAGTCAAATATGCTTTGTATTATTTCTATCTTTAAAATTTATTGAGGTTTATTTTATGGGCTAGCACATGGTTTATCCTAGAGTATGTCCTATGTGCACCTGAAAAAATATACAGTCTACAAGTGTTTGGTAGAGTGTTGTATAAATGATGTTTGGATATTTTTTATACTTGTAAAGATGCTGATAAACACAGCTGTTTGTGGTGTACAAATTTTCTACTTCCTGGTCAATTCTACATAATTGTTCTATCCTCATTTAATGTGGGAATCCTATATTTTTCTTTTCATGTCAGGTTTTGCTTTTGTTTTATTTTTTATTTCTTACATCTCAGTGAAGGATTGACACTTGAATCATTACTAAATGTTTTTCTCTATATCTAGAAACATTTTGTTTTAAAGTCTATTAGTAGGGCCAGTGGGACTCTCTTTTGATTACTACTTACATGATACATCTTTCCTTCTCATTTAGTCTTAATCTACTTTTTAGTCAAAGTATGTTACCTGTACACAGCATATACAAATATCTTGCTGTTTTCCCCCCATTCTGATAATTGTTGCCTTTACATAAGCTTGTTTAATCAATTCACATTTAATACCATTGTTAATATAGTTGGATTTGTGTCTACCATTTTACGTTTTGCTTTGTATATTACTTTTGTATTTTCATTCCTCTTTGTAGCTTTTTTTTTTTTTTTGGCATTAGATGAGTACTTTGTAATGTAGAATTTAAATTACTTTAAAATTTTTAAAATAATTTTTCTTGAATAATATTAGTGCTAGCATTCAGGGGTGCCAAACTTTTGGCTTCACTGTGCAACATTGGGAGAAGAGCTGTCTTGGGCCACACATTAAAACAAAAACACTAATAAAAACTGATGTGCTCACACACACACACACACACAAAATGGCTTATGCATAATTTTCATAATGTTTGCAACCCTGGATACACAAAAAAGTCCATACATCATCAACATTTGGCCCATGGTCTGCTAGTTGAACATGCCTGATACATCTTGACTTATCAGAATCAGATTCATATTTATACTAACTTAATTTTAGTGAAATATAGAAATGCTGTTCTATCTAATGCTATTTTCTTTTTAAATGTTTGTGGTATTATTTTTATCTGTAAATATTACAAACACATTGCATTGCTATATTTATGAAATTATATAATTTGGTATATTTTATTAAAGCTGAGTGAAGAAAGAACAGCAAGTAAATATTTATAGCTTTGTTAATTAACCTTTTTATTTATCATTTCTGTATCTCTTCATTTGTTTCTGTGGGTCAAGTTACAATCTGGAGTCAATGTCTCATTCTATACAGTTTTGATTTCATCTACCTCCCCTTTGCTGTTCTTGCCAAATATATCATGTTTTATGCTATAGGCCCAATAATACATCATATATATATACATACATATATACATATATATACACACACACATACATATATATGATGTGTTATGTAATTGCTTATTAAGCTAAGAAAAAAAAGAAATCTGTATTTATAGTATTTTCTATAATTATATACTTTTTTTGAAAAAATCTTTTTTTCTTTTTATTAAGACATATACACATAGATTATGAATACATTTATGCATTTGTGGGGTACAATGTATTGATTTTTTATACAATTTGGAATGCTTACATCAAACTAATTAATATAGCTTTCATTTATGTTCTATACTTGATAGATTTTACTTGTGCCCTTATGATATGCTCCATAGGCGTGGTCCCCTCATTTACCCTCCCTCTGTCAAACCTCCTCTCTCCCCTCCCATCCCCTTCCTCTTCCCTCCTTTCTCCTGGGCTAGCTATAGTTGTGATTTATCTTTCATAAGAAAGTATGAGTAATTATAAATTGGTTTCACAAAAGTACTGAGTACATTGGATACTTTTTCTTCCATTCTTGAGATATTTTACTAAGAAGGATATGTTTCAACTCCATCCATGTAAACATAAAAGAGGTAAAGTCTCCACCTTTTTTTAAGGCTGCTTAGAATTCCATGGTATATGTATACCACAATTTATTAATCTATTCATGGGTCGATGGGCACTTGGGCTTCTTCCATGACTTGGCTATTATGAATTGAGCTGCAATGAACAATCTGGTGCAACTATCTTTGTTACAAGGTGATTTTTGGTCTCTTGGATATACAACTAGTAGAGGAATTGCAGAATCAAAAGGCAGGTCTACTATTAGATCCCTGAATGTTCTCAAAACTTCTTTCCAAAAGGAATATATTAGCTTACATTCCCACCAGCAGTGCAGAAGTGTTCCCTTTTCTCCACATCCACACCAACATCTGTAATTTTGAGATTTTGTTATAAAGATTCTTGGAGTGAGTGCAGGGGAAACACTTAAAGAAATTGACCTGGGAGCATACTTTATGAGGAGGATACTACCCCCATACCCCCTCTGGGCATTTGAAGCAACACCAAAAGTACACTACTGGGATCTGATTAAACTAAAAAGCTTCTGCACTGCCAAGAACACAGTAAGTAAAGCAAGCAGACAGCTCTCAGAATGGGAGAAGATATTTGCAGTTTATTTTTCTAACAAAGGTTTGATAACCAGAATCCATAGAGAACTCAGACTTATTAATAAGAAAAGAACAAGTTATCCCATTTCGTTGTAGGCAAGAGACTTGAACAGAAGTTTCTTTGAAGAAAATAGTCGCATGGTTTACAGACACATGAAAAAAATGTTCATCATCTTTAATCATCAGAGATAAATGCAAATTAAAACCACTTTGAGATACTATCTAACTCCAGTAAGAGTGGCTCACACTACATAATTATTTTTATCATTGTTCTGTGGATTTAAGTTACTGCCTGGGATCAATTGCTTTCAATTTCCAGATTTTCCTTTTTTATTTCATGTTAAATTGGTTTTGTTTCATCTAGGAATGTGTCTGTTTTGTCTTCATTTATAATAGAGAGTTTTACTTCAAACAGAATTCTTGGATAGATTTTATTCCTTTGAGTGATTTAAATATGTTATCTCACTGCTTCCTAACCTCCATCATTTTTGACAGAAAGTCTTGTTAATCATCTCAGAATTCACTTGAAACGTCTAGAGGTACCTCTTCCTGCTTGCAAAATTTTCTCCCTGGCTTGTGCTTTGAACATTTATACTATGATGTATATATTTGTGGATTTTTTCATGTTTATCCTATTTGGTGTTGAGCATGTAGATTAGTAGTTTTCAATGAAGCTGAGAAGTTTTTAGCCATTTTTTACGGTTTGAATCTTTGTTTTCCTATTCCCTTCTACTTCTCTCCTTTTGGAACTCCATTATACATTTTTTTTATGTGCTTATTGATTTCCCATATTTCTCTGAGTTGTATTTTTCTTCAGCTTTTTTTTTATTCTTTGAATTATGTAATCTTTATTGATAATACTTCAAAGCACCAATTCTTTCTTTTGCCAATTCCAATCCGGTGAAGGTTTTGTTTCAGTTTTTTTATTTCACAACACCTGGATTGAAATTTAGTTCTTTAAAATTTGTCTTTATTGATAATTGATTGATTTTTTTTGGATGTACTATTATCATACCATCATTTTCTTCCTTAGTCAATGCTTAGAACACAACTATTATGGTTACTTTGAAGATTTTGTTGAATTCAACATCTGGTTGCATTCATGGGTAGTTTCTGTTGCCTGCTCCACCGTGACCCATGTATGAGTCATATTTTCCTTTTCCTCTTCATGTCTCATACTTTTTAATAGAAACTTGAAACATTAGGTAGTATATTTTAGCTGCTCTGGGTACCACTACAGAGACTTGTTATTTGGATGTGTTTTTGTTTCAGACTGTCTGGTTTATTTGGTAAAGTCTATTCCAATATCACCACAGATGCCTCCTCTTGCCCCCTTGTGCTGTGAAGCTAGTGATATTCTGATACTCTTAAGGGATTTGGATATGCCTTGGATATACCCATAGTATCCTGCAATGACAGTGACTTTGGCAGGATTTTCTTGGACTATCTCTATCTTTGATCACATCCAGCTCTACTAATTGATAGCCTAAATTAGGGTCTGTTTTCCAACATGGCTTGGGGCATAAATAGTTTGCCCTACATAGTCAATTAAAATCAGGATCACTTGAAGAGGTAGTTCCTATGGTTCAGTGTGTTGTGAAGAGGTAGTTCAGTGTGTTGCATTTTTTCTAAACCTAGAGTGGCACTTCTAAGCTGTTTCATCCCTGGTTCACTAAAAGTAGTCAGCCTACAGTTTAGCTTATAGCTCCTGTGTATCTACCAAACACCTCCCAATTGTCTTACACTATAATCTTCACTCTCTGACAAATGAAATCAGCACCTTTGGAAAAGTATTTGGAGCTCTCTGTCTTACATCTGGTTGCTTTCCATTGCAAAATTCCTGAAATGTGTCAATGACACATTTATTTCTACTGCTGACCCAACTTTAGGAGCTGAGTGATCAATGAATGGGGAGAACACAATCATTTTAGTACATTTTCTTGACTGAATATTTATTTATTTATCCATTATATGATCCACGTGTGCCTTTGTTAAGACCATTTCCAGAAATTGAAGTGCCTCAAAGACCAATTTCATACACTTAAATTTTTTTTGAAAGAATTTTTTCCAGTTTCTCTAGGGAGTGGGTCCACAGAGTTCCTGGTGCTGTCATGCTGTAACAGAAATCTTGAGTTCTTTTTCTAATCCAGCTACATATATTATTTGAAATGTCTGTTCTCTTTTGCATAGCTTATAGGTTGTCAAGGCAACAAAGCCAAATAATTATGATATAGAGACATTATTATATAGAGACTATAGTGAGGGATTAATTTTGATCAGATTAGTTAATGATATAGACAGGCACATGGTCTAGCAAAAAGAACTGATAGTTAAAAATTAAAACAATAAAAATCAGTAGATTGAGTATAATATTCTATATTCTGTACAACACAAAGATCTAAATTTGGTTTCTAAATATAGTCAGTTGAGTTTGTGATTATGAAGTGTGCTATTGTTTCATAAAAATGCATTATTTATTTTCCCAAAGAATTCAGACTATTTAATCTTATAATTAGTTTCTCTAAGATGAATTAGAAAAAATATTATTCTCTTTCATACTTGAAAGAATTTCTATTTATTTTTCCCTCCCCATGAGTCACAGATTTCCCAGTTTCTAAACTTGTTAGTTAATTTTCATTTAAAATATCTGAAGGTCAAATTATTACTTGGTTAGAGAGATGTAAGGATTGAGAATATATTCAAACACATCATAAATAACCTTCCAGAATTCCAACAAGGTATAATAGAAATGAAATAAGTAAAATAAATCAACATACACAGACAAAACATGTAAGAAATTATTACAGGAAAAAAAAATGCTATTACAAATATGTAATCCCTAGTTACTCATTTTTTCCCCTTGATTCTTAGATTTAAAGCCAGATTCCTTCATTATTTCTGACCTGATATGAAACACCATCTGGCATGTGCATGATAAGAGGATTATATGTAAGAAAAATAGATTCTTTTTTGTCTTTCTGATTCTAAGGCATGTAGAAAGGCATGTAGATTATTAAATGTGAAAATTAAAGTAGTAAAAAGAAAAGATGGTTTCTATTAATATATTTTTTATATGAAAGCAATCATACATTGCTTTAACAGTTAACTATTTTATTTGCATTCTGTAATTTCTCTTTTCAATTTTAGACAAATGACTATTTTCCTTGATTATTATAAATTGAGATTACCCGGAGGAAATGATAAAGATTTTTATAATTATCTTATGATTAACACACATGTCAAACTGAATCTCATAGTTCACTAAATCTATGCTGGCTAAAATTTCCAGATAATTATCAAATATTTATCAATATCCAATTTCATTTTACTTATAACACAAAATGATTCAATTTTATGGGATAAATACAATATGCATTAGAATACATGTTTGTGATTAATTTTGAAGATAAAGAAATTTTGCTGTGTTTAACATTTACTTTGAATCATAAAATTTTAAGGCTAGTATGTGATGCGGGTCATGTGGTTAACAAAGAATCTCATTAAAAAAAATTTAGAGACAGAGTCTCACTATGTTGCTCTGGCTGAAATAAAACACCGGATTCAAATGATCCTCCAGCCTCAACCTCCCAGTCGCTGGGCCTACAGATGTATGCCACCATGCCTAAAAAGAATCTGACTTTTAAATAATAAGTCTGACCTACACAAAGGTTATGTAACTTATCAGATGATGCTGATTATTCACATCTTGGTCTATTCTACTTTGAAACCTATTGTTTTTCAACCCTGAGAAACTTTTTGCTCAGAGAATTTCATTTTGGGGGGCCTGAGAATATATCAGGCCCGTCCTCACGTATACTATGCTGCAAATTGAATTAGATTTATACTCTGAAAAGTAATATTTTCCTCCATTTTTGCTCAAACTATCATAGTGGCTCAGTGTTTGAGTTTCAGAGCATTTCTGAAATGTGCAAGCTATCACAAACTAGCCAATGGAAATAAAAAGAATAGATAATAAGGAGAGTGTGCAAAAAAAGATTTGCCAAGGTCAACTCTCGAGAAATGAGTTGTGTGTCTACGAGGTGCATACTCCCCTTGGTAAGCTATGCCCTGATGCCAGGACCTATTCACCCTTCAAAGCACTTTCACTGTATGAGTTTTCAACTTAATTATCAGACCTCGTATGATAACGCTTATAATGGCTATTCAACCAAAAGAGTTCTAAAATTGTTTTGAAGTGTGGAATAAGCACTGGCATCATCACGTATCTTCTTAAGGGGGTACTTTGAAGGTGACCACAGTGACATACAGCAATAAGATGTGTAGCACTTTGTCTAGGATGAGTTCTCAGACTTAATTGTCTGATGTTATGTGTGTATTATTGTACATATGTATGTGTATGATTGGATATGTGTGTGTGTGTATACAGTATATAGTCACTTGGTATAGAATGGATGGTAATTTTTTGTTTTCCTCCCAAAATTGAGTATTAGATAAAACTAATTATTTTGTTCCATTCTTTGAAAATGTCCTCAGATGCACTAAAAGGTGATTAATGTTAAAGATGACCATCTTTCCTGGTTTTCAAAGGGAAAGGAAATCATAAGTCTAGTGGATGTTCATTTCTGACATTTCTAAAGAAAAGGGCACATTGTATTAATATGTTAAGTATGGTAGAACCTCCATAGTTGACCACCAGCCTACACTGACCATCTCCTTAAGTTGATCTAATTTTCATAAACCAGATATGCACCACAGGTATGCATCAGCACAGTAGGCCTAGCTTATGTTGACAATCTCCATATGTTGACTAGTTTGTTACAGTCCTTTGGGTAATCAAGTACAGAGGTTACATTAATCAAATATCTTGGCTTATGTGTTTGAATGCAGTTGATCTTTTTTTTCGGTTTCTCTGTTAGTTCTTCTGAGAATTCATAGGAGTGCTTTCATGTCACACAGATCTGCTGGGTAGTTGCATCCTATAGACCACTACCCAGATGTTCTATCATACCAGACCCCCTGTCTGCTTAGGAACACATCTTCAGGTTGCTACTCTCCTTTTGCACCCCTTTGCCTCTGTTTTAGTTACTTTCCTCTACTTGATAAAATTAAGAAAACACCTAAGGGTTATATGAAAGAATTAAATGAGTGAATGTGAAAGGATAAAGGTGTATTAGATACACCCTCCTCTAGAATCCATCAGTTTGGCCTTCTCAGGAACCTCTACATACTGGCCCAGTTTATACTTCAATGCTTTGCTATTTCAGAAGCTCTGTGTCTTCTGCAGACAAGCAATTAAGAGAGAAAACAAGAGCTTAAAGTCTTCAGGTGTTCATGGTTTGTTTCTTATTTTTATGGAATGTATGATGATTAGTCATGTGACCATGCACTTGCTTCAGGAAAAAAAGAATACCCCATCTCACTACATAGGGCAATTCAGGCCCTGGAGATCAAGGCAAGGGGATCATTAGAGTAGACTAAATGCTTCTCAAAATGTGTATGATTCCCTCGTTAGCTACCAAGCATATAGCATGCACTAATAGAGGACCAACTGAAATTCCTTACTTGAAATGTAAAAAGCTAATTATTTTAAGGGCATAGTCTATTAGGAGCACCCAAAAGACATTCTTAATTTGAAAACAATAGCCAGTGTTAATTATCTTATTATTCTACTAGTTTAGGGTTTCACTCCTCTCAAAGCAATGGGAGGTACTCATAAGACTTAAAAGTGCTCACTAAAGTGGCAGCTCCCAGAATGATGGGTGTGTCTGCTTTAGGACAAAATCCAGGCTCCACCCTACAAGCAAAAATTCTTCACAAGCCCTAACATGTCAGTTTCCAAGTTTCAAGAATCTTAAGATCTAGAGGACATTCAGAGGAACAGGAAGAATCTGCTGGCCACTTTGAAATAGCATTTTGTCTTGGCTACACAATGACTGTTCAAACTTATTATTTATGCTTGTTATTTTGCCTTAATGGCTGCCAAAAGAAGAGCAATTTCTAGAGGTGTCTGAGTGAGAGCTGGAAGATACAGGGAAATACATGAAGACCCCTCCAGACAATCCAAGCTTAAGTAGGAGAAAGGGCTTGCCTTAAGCTATGTTCAGGCAAAGAAAGAAGAAAGGGGACAGAGACAGGAAGTGGTGCCAGGACAATTTTTTTTGACAAATCTCCACCCTAGTCTGGGCAGCTAGTGACCAATGACACTATCTGAAGCAATTCTGAGTGAGAAGCAGACTTTTACAGACAAAGAGCAGTAGAAGTCTCTTTGTCTCTCTTTTTCTTTGCCAAGGGAGGATGTTCACATTTGCGATTTTGTAAAGGAATATTTCATGCCAATACCCTTTGTTCTTGCCCCAAAACTGAATTTCCTTTTTGATGTCTCAGCAAGAGTGAGAGGGTGTGACTGGGGAAAATCTCCCCCCATTGGCAGTCCACGCTGCATAGTAATAGTTCTTCTCTGAGAGCTGCCGTGACTTGGGGGAAGGCTTAAAAGGCAGGGTTACATTTGTGTCCATTGAGATGAATATTCCACACATCTCTATAGATGATTATCATCCAAGAATGTTAAGTAAAGCAGTTTGTGGGAAAGGGGAGGAAGTGAGCAGGTGGTCCCAGAAGAAAATTACCTGCATCATTCAGAACCTACTGCCAGAGGAAAGAACCAGGGTGCAGGGAGAGCAGTTGTTGGTGCATCCAGGGAGATGAAGAGAGCCCCCCCCCCACACCACACCTACTCCCCACAGCAGGAGAGAGAATTTGAAAAGCTTCTGTTTGTCACCTCCTACATCACAGTTAAGCTTAACTAGGCAAAGGCCTGGCAAAGGCAATTTTTACCCGAAACCTTGGGTGAAAAGTGCACATATTTGGGGTTCAACAAAAGAACCTCAAATGGCTAAAAGGCATGGTGTTTTTGTAGTCTCCCTTGCAAGGCAAATAAAAGCCCTTGTGAGCTATGAACCTCCAGTTAAGTGCTCTTCTTTCTATGCCTCCTTGGGAGGAAAGTGTCAATTGTGGAGAAAAGGTAAGAAACCTTGCCATGAACTTTGAAATTCAATGCAATACGCAGGTAGTGAAGAAAAAAGTTCTCTACTGCCCCTCACCAACACAGTTACACACACCCTGTCATTGTTAGTTGACTGGGAAATAAAGGTTAAAGGGGAAACTGTAGATTTAAGAGGAAAAGAGATTTCATATCCTGTTCTCCAAAAGTAAGGGTAAGGTTTCTGAAATTTGCATATATATTTACTGTATATTGGTTTATGGTTCTGAAACTCCTTCACCTTAGCAGTAAAATATTCCCCAATACAATCTTCCTTTATGTCTTGAAAACATGCTAATTGAAATACTTATTATGAATACTTTTTCCAGTGGTTTAAACATCCCCAAGGCCAAATCAATGGTTGGGATAGAATAATATTTTTGAAGACAGGTTTATGTGAATACAGTTTTTATGCAAATGTTGATTTAATATTCTGAATCCAAATAATAAAAAATCAGGCCAAAATATTCCCATATTTTCCCATGCTATCTAGTTTTCACTAACCCTTATGCCCTCAGAAAGTTTTCTTCATTTTGATGCATTTCTATTGACAACAGTAAAATCTCAAGGGACTTCGAAAAGGTGATGGAGGGGGTGTATTCCCAATCTTATATCATTGCCGTATTCGCTTTACAGCAATGTAATCCTTTTCTGTTTCTGCCCCAACATTTCATAATTATATCATTTTACAAGAATTGTGTAATTTACATAACCACCTAAATTGTCATAATTGCTAGAAAGTGCTGAAAAAGCATACGGTAGGCATTTCAGATTCATTTCTGTTCTCTGTTTGAAACTCATTTGAAATGCCTTTTGCATAAAATTTCTTTTGGTCAACAAAAAAGTAACTTGGGTTTTATTTTGTAGGAACCCTCACTTCTCCCTCTCAGTCCAGTGTCTCTTTTTTCAGGAGGCCTTTCCCAAGTACTCCACCGGAGGACTGGAAGGACCACCAGGGTAAACAAGACCCTTGTCTCAATTTTACAGAAGAAACTGCAATCAGAGAGGCTAATTGCCTTGATGTGAGTCCCAGAGGTCACTGCTGCAGTGTCAGGTCTAGAAGTCACTTTTTAAAACTTGCCTGTTTTGTTGTTTGTCCCACACTGTTCTCCACTGCATTTAGAAAGAAGAAAAAAGGAAAAATACAAGAATGGAATGGTCTCCCAACAGTTTTCTCAGCATGCCATTTCCATTATAATTATCTTAACCATCTGTTTTGCTTGGAACTGGCAAAAGAATTTGATATTAAGAAACGAAACTATCATTCTGTACCACAGAGAAAGGCCTCAAAACTGAGACCTTGTTTCAGGAAAAAAGAGTGGATATCAATTTTATCAGAGGTTTCATCAGTGAAGTAGAATGCCAGCATTTTGATCACTACTGCTCTGAAAATCAGTGGTTCATGCAATTTTATAAATACAATTTTATGCCTAAAAGTCATCATAGCCCATCACATATAATATTTGCTAAAAGTGTGATTTGGAAATGTGAAATAAATGGGTATTGGAAAATGGAAATCAATTTTCTTTACCTAATTCTTCTTCAATTTCTCTAAAAAGCTTACCTACTCTTAAAAGATAATGTATTAATATTTAGCTTCCTGATGTTAATTTGGCTATCTAAAGCTATAAAATTTTGCTGCATCTAAGATATTTGCATGAATAGCAAACCACACTTCTGAAGTGCTTGCTTCTTGCATATGTACACATATATGGATACATATACTGCACAACACACACACACACAGATTATGCTCGTAAACTAGTAAGTCAGAGTTTTGAAGCCAACAGCAACAGCAACAACAAAAAAGCCATTTCACTTCTTTGATTGTTTTGGCAAAAATTACTGTAAAAGATGCATTTTAATTCTAATTAAAAATAAAGTTTGAAGAGTGATATACCTATCTTTCAGTAGTAGACATTTTGTATTATAGATATTGTTTAAAAGAACCAATAATACTTCAAAATCATTGTTCAAATGAGTTGTAATTGTTGCAGTTTAACCAAGCATCAGAATAAGTAATTACCAAAAGAAAAGGCAGCTTATCATTTCTGAAATAAAGTGTGGATGGCTGAACAATTTTTATAGAAAAGGGAAGAGAATATTCAACTCAATTAAAGAAGAAAATAATCCATAAATAAATCATTACTTCTGGAAAAACATGAGAAAAATAATAGCAAAGCTAAGAGGGATGAGAGGCCCTTTCAATATTAATGTCTTCCAGACCAGAAGGTCTATCATAATGACACTGAAGAAGAAAGTAGAAAAGAAATGAAACAACATACACTTTGAAGAAAGAACAATTTTGTGTGTTCAATGAGAATCAAATTGAAAATCAGATTTTATGCGGCCAATAGATGTAACATAGTCCTGGAATTTTAGCCAAGTAATTTTAGAAACATTAGGAAATTTTATGTGGAAGAAACAAAATTAAGTTCATAAATTTTTTTCAAAATATCAAAGCAATTAATTTCCCCAAGTATGAATTATATATTAGAAACTAACATTTAATTCCTAATTTCATTTTCCTGAGATGAAAATCTTATCAATCAATAACTTGACACATACTCAAAACTAATAGGAAATGAATATATAAACAACTGCACGCCCACATGAAAGAAAAACACAAGAATTGTCTAGCAAGCGGGAGAGGAGAAGGAGGAGCAGACAGGAAAGCAGGAGGTTAATTGGCAGGTTAACTGGAGATTAACATGCACAGTGTAAGGGTGGTTAACACACCCCTGGGGGGAAGGGCTCAGCTATATCTTGAACTTTTCTTTAGAAACCAAAACAATGTAACCTAAACATTTGTACCCTCATATTAATCTGAATTTTTTTTAACAAAAGAGTTTTTTATTAAATCATAACTGTGTACATGATGCCTTTATGGAGTACAATGTGCTGATTTGATACACAATGTGGAAAGCTTACATCAAACTGGTTAACATAACTATCACTTCACTATACTTATTTGTTGTGGTAAGACATTTATACTCAACTCTTAGTAGTTTTGAAATGTACCATTGCATTGTACACATTAGGTAAGGTCCCAACAAATATCTTCCCTCCTCCCAGCTTTCCCACAACCCTCCCAGCTCCCCTCACCTGAAATTAAAAAAAAAAAAAAAATGGTAATTTGACATATATAAGCCAATTCAATTCTTATATTAGCAATACTAGTAACTTATACCTCAAAAAAGAAATTAAAAAAATGTAGTGAAAATATACATTTAGACTCCTGAACATTTTCAGAATTAACTTAAGTGTTTTTCTTCCCTGTGTAGAGTACTATAGTGTCATAGCTCACAGCAACCTTAAACTCTTTGGCTCAAGAGATCCTCCTGCCCCAGCCTCCCAAGTAGCTGAGACTACAGGTGCCTGCCACAATGCCTGGCTAGCTTTTCTATTTTTAGTAGAGGTTGAGTCTTACTCTTGCTCAAAGCTGGTCTCAAACTCCTGAGCTCAGTAGATCCACCTGCCTTGGCTCTCAGAGTGCTAGGATTGCAGACATGAGCCTTCAAGCCTAGCCAAGTGGTTTTTTTTTTTTTTTTTCCCTCATGGCCACTTTTCTTTTTTCCTTTCCTAAGTTGTGTCATGAGATTTGCCCTTCATTTTCTTTATTTCTTGACAATGTGGTAGAAGACCAATAAATCTTCCTAGCATACTAAGTCCTGGAATTAGTATTAGTACTGAGTATATATGACTCCACCATATATATATGACGGCACTCTACACAGGGAAAGAAAAAAAAAAGACTTAATTATAAAAATGTTTAGGGGTCTAGGATGTATATTTTCTTATCTAGAAGAAGAGCATAAATATAAGCAATTTATATTTTAATATTTATATTTTAATATAATAATATAAATTGCTTATATTTATTCTCTTCTTATAAAGAAGGTTAATTTTTAAAACTACAGGCCAAGTCCATAGTCAGATATTACACTTGCCTAACACGTTTCTATATATACTCTGTTAAACATACACACACACAAATACATTTAAGCACTTATATACATACAATATTCTCCATCACTGGAGGAAGGAACATGGGATATGAATGCTATGTTCAATTTATTTATGTGTCCTTCCTCCTTCCTTCCTCCCTTCCTTCTTTTCTCTCTTCCTTCCATTACTTTTGGCTACATTCTGGTTTGTGTCTTGGTCTTTTCTCCTTCAAGTGATGGGCTAATAAATGAGTCTTCTACTCTTTAAGGTAGTATGTTTAATCCACTACTGGGCCTGAATTGCCACCAAACAGTAATTAATGTAAGAAAATACTGTCTTGAGTAAGTGTAAATAACATATATCATTTTTAATATTTTATAGTTATGCAAGACAATTTTTAAAAATGACATTTGAATTTTGACTCTTAGAAGGCACATACCTTAATCAAGGTATTTTGTTTATGAATCAGAAACAAGTACAATAGCAACAAAATAATTCATATGGAGGTGTCAACATGATGAGGTTGATCAAGATATATATTTATCTTGATAATATTTGTAGTGCTCAGGAAATATTAATTATTCACTTAATATGGGTTGACATACAAAAGTAATTAATAATTTTATTGCACCTAATAGAGGTGATAATTATTAAAGTCTATTTATATATTATTACAATCATCACTAAAACCCAGTAAAATAATTTTATATTAATGTACTTTAACGTATCTATTAAATTGGTTGTTGTCTTATACATATACAGCCATATGACAAATACTTCTCAGAGGCTGTTGAAAAAACAAAGTTTCTCTAACATTCATAAACTTTATTTCAGAAATAAGAATTAATGAAAACTTTTAAATTTATTACTAGATTTATAAAAATTCCAAGCCCACACATTGGCTTCTGCTTTCGACCATTTTAATCTTTCGCTTTGGTCTTTTTTTATTTCTACTTTAAGGATTTTCAATTTTATTGCATTTGTATTTTTTACTTTAAATATGGAAAATTGTATGGAAATAGGTTTAGGCTAAATTTAGGTATGTTAAGTTTAATAATTCTTGGTATCACAGAAGATGAAGAAAATCCAATTGAACTGAACATAGGAGGTACTTAGTAAATTATAGTTATCATAGCTATTGTAAGTCTTAATAAAGTTAAAAGTATATACATTCAAGAAAAATTAAACACAAGTTGAATTAATCAACTTAATCAAGTCTGGTAATTCCTAATAGGAACATACATCAACCCAGCACTCGGGTACCATTGGTTGATACACTATGTATTAAATCTATGTCACTTGTTTATTAATATTTAAGTGCTTGTTGAAATGCCACAGGAATATAAGCTGAGAATTTGTGAAGCTCAGATCTTAACAAAATTTTTAAATTATGTTTGTTATTGTTTGTATTTGTTAAAAAGAGATGAATGCCTAAAACAAGGATTACATTGCAGCAAGGAAGGGTTTTACTTTGTCAGCAGCAGAGGATCTTCTGAGGGCGATTGCTGGATGCCCACCCCACCCCCCCCACCCCCCCCCGCCAGACTTGGTAACTGCCTTCGCTGTTCAGTTTCCCCTCATTCATTTTGCATCCGTGTTAGGCTTGCATCTGTTTATGTTACTTGTCTATTATTCATCTACAGGATAACTGCTCAGCAGTCGTTACTTCCTTTCATATCTTTTCTGCATCTTTTGTTTCCATGGGTTGTTTTGGCAATAAAACCAAGGAAAGGGTACAAAGCTTATAAAAAAAAAAAAAAAGTGCCGTTAGAACATCATGTTTTTACAGCCCTAAGAATGTTATGGCTGATTTCAAAAAGTTTTTTAAAATGTTAAAATGTGTTCGTCAAAGTTTAAAGCTCATAGGTATGATGAATTTGAAAACTGAGAGAATGGAATTTAAGAAGTGTCCTCTGAAACCGCTTACTACTATTTGATCTTTACATGGCAGACTGCCTTGTGCAATTTTCTGTTTACTGTACATTTTAATACCAAAATTTCAAGCAGTGAAGTCATCGTAATTCGTTACATTTATATAGCACTTCATAATTAGATTGTGTGTTTACTCATTCATTGTGTCTTTCAAGCTTTCTAGGTAGATAATTAGCATTTTCCTTTTAAGGATGAAAAAAAAAAGAGTCTGTTAAATCATGTGCTAAGGTCAAAAGGTGAAGAAATCTCTGAGGCTAGATAGGAATCTGCATTTACTCGACACCTACCCCGCCTGCTGTAGCCTAGAAGGACCCTGACAGTATTAAATTGCTCTGGTTTTTTTGCGGGCCTTTGGATAAAATATGATTTGAAGAGATCTTAGATTATGGAAGCATAGCTTTTGTGTGACTTTGAATCATTTTGTAAGCCCCATGAGACTTTACCAATATTGAAGGTCCATTATACTAGGACATAAACATTTTGCATCTCTGTCAAGGGGTTTATAGATTCTCTGAAGTTTTGTAATCATCCAGAAAAATAACTTCAACTCCATATGATTATTTTCATACCCATTCAAACTATTTTACCTCTATGTTACCCTAAAAATGTGATTTTTCTGAATTAAAGTACTAAGGGTTAAAGACTAATCCTTAGCTTGTTTTCAGTAAATAGACTAAAGTACATAAAACCACTTCAAAGAATCATTAGCAAGACATCTGTATAAGGTCATGCTACGCATTTCTTTATGAAACCTTTATATTCTTACACGATGATTCACAGGTTATCAAGAATAATTGTTGTTTTCCTTATTCAGGCATTTATTGATTTGCTCAGTAAGCCTTCCTAACTAGGAAAAACATTAAGAACCACTCAAAAGCAACTGCGATGTCATTCCATCAAATTTAAGACTCATTGATCATGAAAATATGACATTCCAGAACTTCTGATAAGCACAATAAAAAGAAACAACAGAAATCATGACAAAGTTATTGTTTACTATTCAGGCTTGGTTGAGTTTAAAATGTTGAAAATAACACTCAGAATTGGTTCAGACTAAGGTAGTGATTTGTATCTGAATGATGCAAAATAGTCCCTGGTTTTGGAAAGTCTAAAGAACTTCTTGGAGTTAGAGCATTTAATCACTTTATTAAGTATCAAAGACCTTGTGCCATTTAAGGTGGATTATGGTTTCTAAAATAATGCTAAATCATGGTCACTGTCCATAAGATTCTCCCACCATCTAGCCCGATTATTATAGAATTGGAGTTTAGTTGATACAGGAGATTAATAAGAGACCAGAGTTTAAACATAAATTATAGACATATATCTATTTTAACATATTACAATCTATAGACTGTTAAAGGAAGACATTTTAGGTCTTATTTTAACATGAAGATATAATTAAAAAATAATTTTATCTCATTTCCTTACCAGTCACTGTTAAGTTTTGCTTAAAACATGAATGGAAGGAAAATGCAGACAAGTGAAAATGATAAAATACTACATATATATTTCAAAATCTCCTCTCACTGATTATATGTATATTATACCCATTAAACAGAAAACACTTCTCAGCCAAAGAGATTTTATTACTCTCTTTCCCTGCTATTTCCACATCCTATATCCCACCACTGAAGAAGAATAACCAAGCAATCCCCCCGAAGACAAGTTTTCATTTATAAGAAATTTTTCTATGGTAATTATGGAGTGCTTATGAAAAACCACAGAATTTTAGTAACCTGTTTGGTTTGCTGAAATCCCAAACAACCAAGAAATGTCAATGTTTAAACAATTGCTTAATTATGTTTAAGGTTATTACCTTTGGAGTGTTTATATCATTAAATGATAAGTAGTAAAATGATTTTATTTTGGCCTGTGCCATTCAGGATTCTTTTGATAAACCTAAGTTTGTATTTCCTCATCATTATCAGAGTCATTTCTGTCATCATGGTGTAAAATGACTCCGAAGGTAAAAGAAACCACCTCCCTCGTTCAACTTCTTCAATTAGGAATGTCAGGAAGTACTACCTAATCTTTTGTTCCCTCTGCCCTAAAAAAGATCTTTGGTGAAAAGCATACTTTCTGACATTGGGTCTTTTACATAGAGCAATAAAGAGAGATAAAGCAAGCAGCTCAAAGAAGCTACCTGTCTGCTGCGACATCTTATTCTTCACTGTTGTCTTTCAGTCATTAAGTCATCTGTTTAAGCTAAGCAACAATAAATAGTTACAGTTCAAAAGGATTAATAAAAGTTGCATTAAAAAGATATATGTTATATTTAATAAGCCATAGAGGTCTCTGAAATTAGTAGACTCTGAGATGATCACTTCAAAACCTTTACGAGAATATCTTTTCCTTTTTTTAAATACCTATGGTCATAGACATGGCCTTAATGCCGATTCAGCTCATTTGTCCTTAGTCACGCTCAGTCATAAATGCCTGCTAGTTTGGAATCTTAAGCATCATCAAGAAATGGTCTGAGAGGGACTTAGATTGTGTTCTGGCCTAAATAGCATTAACAAACCTACAGAGCTTCATCCTAGCGAGGCACATGGGCATGTAATAAGTGCTCATTATTATAATTTTTATAAATTACAGTATTAATAATTTGTATGTATACTGTATATAAGACAAAAGTTCACAATATAAATTTTCAGCCCAATTTTCATTTAGCAGTTCAAACATCCAATTTCTCCTACCTGAAATTTTTATTTTAGCCTTTCCTTCCACAGCTATCCATAATTCTGTAAGGCTATCAACTCTCTAAACTATTTTGATCATAAAAAGAAAGGTTAGATAGAACTCTTAATACATAACAATTAAATAAGTAAATGTTATATTCCTGTCAAATAGGAATGCTGTGTTCCTATATTCAACTCCCATCATACAGCTTAGTATAAAAAGCTACAGATAACGAATATCCTGCAGCATTTTATGTGTGTTATAAAATCGTCCTTAACACTTTATAAGACATATTACAAATAAAAAACCTTTTCTTTATATTGAATTTGAAAATGTTTTGTTATAACCGGTTGGCTTTTACCTGAATGTTGGAAAGCTAAGTAAAATGAATAAGTAAAATTTATTTGCCTGAACTCCAGGAAACTTATAAATATGTCATGAGAACATTTATATGGATGAAAGAACAGAAAGAAGGAGTACATTAGAAAGATAACGTGGAAAGTTCAGTAGAAAATATATTAAAAAACGGTTTTACAAACTTTATAAAGTGACTGCAAATTAATGATTAAGTAATGAAGAAAATACCTTGAAATAAATTATTTTTAGAAGCAACAAATATATGTGTAACTAATTGGGATAATAAGACAAATTGCATTAAGATATATATATATATATATATACACACACACATACATTTATATAAAATATAAATGAGCTGCTGTAATTTATATATTTTAACGCATCTGTATAAAAAAAGGCCAATCAGCATTCTTTGGTCCTTACTTATTAGGCAGATGATGCCTGATGAATGTGAAAACCTTGGCAAATTTCATTTGATTTTGCAGTCCCTGACCTGCCTGTAGGCTGACATAATTTTCCTTCATAGAAACCAGTCTCCAGTGGTTACCAATCTTGATATCTTCCGGTGTAAGATGAGTTCTCTTTGAATTACTGGAGCAGGGTGTATACTAGGCTGGATAAATCAGCCAAACAGACAGGCCTACCAGGGCAAAGAAGCAGTAGGGCAGCTGTCCTCACATTGTCCTGAAAGTGACCTCAAGTGTGCTTTCTGCGAGGCAAGAGGTAATTCTGTCTCTACTTTGGCTTAGCTTATATCGCTCACAGTAAAGGTCACAAATCCCGACAGCTTTCTGTGCTTGAGAATCAGATTACTGTTTGTCTGCGAAGGAGCAGAGAGCCATGAGACTTGCTTCTCTTAGGAATCTAGGTCAGAATTCATTCATAATGCCACCCAGGCCCTTCAAAGCAATATCTTACATTGTGGAAATACTTTGAGCAAATCCTGACGGCTGTTCATAAATCATAATACAACCTGAAGGGAGAAAAACTTACTCTGTCCCCTTTTGACTCTAGCATTTTATAAGCTAAGTCATAAAATTTAATTGGTGAAACTCAGATCAAGGTCAGAGTTCTTAAAATCAACTACAGCCTTCATAACCTCCAAGTCAATAATAATAACTGCAGATGATGTTAGTGCTTCTAAATTCGATAGAAGTGTCCACAGCAGTTAATATACAAAACTGCATCCGATTATATAAAAGGTATTGTAAAAAGAATATATGAAGCTTTCTAAGTCTCCAGAATTCTGCAAATGTTTGGAATTTGGACTTTATGTAAAAAAGCATATACACATTTGTTAACAGAGGGGACAATATGAAGATTGGAGGTTGTAAGTGGGTAGGGTAAGAAAGAGCCACAGAACAATCTTTCAGAACACAATTTCAGATATTAAGTGTGCAGAAATGAAAAAGTCGATGAGCAAATGCAGTCAGCCTATTTTTAGGTGTTTTACCTTTCTTTAGAATAGGTATTTACCTTTCTTTATATATATATAAACTTTCCTTAGATGGGAAAATATATATATATACAAATAAAATCTTTCCTTAGACTATATATATAATGAATAAAAAGAATAGAAAAAAAAAGAAAGGGAGACATAAGTGGAAATGTTCTTCCTGCCCTGAGGTTGTATAAATGTTGTCAAAGCCATGCCTAGAGCCCACTAAAGCGTGGTAAACAGAACTGGCACTTTACAAAGAGCTGTGCAGTTATGAGTCTGAAGTTTGGAATCCTGTTGCTAAAGTGTGAATAGAAGTTAACTTCCCATTTCCTTCAAGGGGCAGGCAAGTCATAGAAATTGAATAAGTGTTAGAAATCGGTGGTGAAAAGCAAGCCATATACATTTAGAAGTTTGTAGAAACATATGGAGGCTAACATATTAGCTTTTAATAATGACATTAACTCATATATTGCTGATTATGTTTAAAAATCAAGGTCATATACTGCATCCACTGTCACATCTCATTGCTGAAACCACTTGTCAGGGCCCAGGACTGGCCAGGTTTTGGGCTCAGATTAACTAGGTTCCAGACACAGACTGCTAAATTACCTTGCTCAGGTTTCTTAGGTGCCTGAAGGCTATCTCCTTTAGAGAGAGAGAGAGAGAGAGAGAGAATTTTAAGGAGAGTAAAGCAGTCTTCTTAGAATGGATCTTAGTCTTTAGTAGAGCTTGGTAATCTTCAGCAGAGAGACGCCGTGCTGGCATTCTGCAGGCAGGAGGGGAGACAGAGTCAGAGTAAGCGAGTCCATGATAGAATGCGCATGCTCCCGACTGCCTTCTCCTCCAGCCTAATATAAGGCTGATCTCTTGCGTCTCAACACCACAGGTGTAGAGACTGCCAATTCACCACTGCTCTCATCTCGCGAGCTCTCATGCTTGTTAGGAGAGCTGAATCTCTCTCCATGTCCTTTCCACCAAGGTGTTCCATTATTGAGCTATACAGGTATTTCTTATAACTCTCACTCCTCCTTGCCATAGGCTATACGGGCTGCTACAATCCACACTCTGAAACAAATTTATTTGTTGATGCTTCTTTTTAAATGCTTCATTCAGAGATAAAAATATTCTAATTGGGTTATTACTTTAGCACACTGCATCTAATAAATAAACATCTTTCCTCTTAATATTACCCCATTCTCCCACTAAGACTGAGAAGTCAAACATCTTTTACTGTAGCTTCTCTTTTCAATTAATCCACGATATTGTTCAATTTTTCTTTAATATGACTCATTTTGTCCTTTTCTTTATGTAGCCATTGTCATAACTTGAAACTAAACTGCAAAGCGAGATAACTGATTTCTAGTACTACCTTTGCTGTTTGATAGTGGTCAAATTCTATAACTTTTTCTTTTTTCTTTTTTTGCAGTTTTTGGCCAGGGCTGGTTTTGAACCTACCACCTCATGCATATGGGGCTCGGCCCTACTCCTTTGAGCCACGGGCACCGTCTAAAATCCTCTAACTTATTAAATGAAGGAGTTGAAGAACTCTTAAATCTAACGTTCTGCTATTATATTTTCCTTCAAAACATAAAGTGCAATAAAAAGTCTTTGAGAGAGACAGGGGTGCTTATTAGAATATGGACAAGGCCGTAAATAATGAAAAGAATGTTAATAAGATAGAGCAGAGTGCTGTAAGATTGATATTACCCACCATCATGTTCTAGGTGAAATGTTTCTCAAAATTAATTTTACCATGAGACCTTTTAGTGTAATGTCACTCACTGTTACAAATTGAATGTTTGTGTTCTCCCTAAATCATACGCTAAACCATAACTTCCAACATGATGTCATTTGGAGGTAACAGCTTTGTGTGGGGTCTTAGGTCATGAGGGTGAAGCTCTCATGAACGGGGGATGACTGTCGTAATAAGAGACTAGGGAGAATTGGCTGGCCCCTTCTACCACGTGAGGGCACAAAGACAAGACTATGAACCAAGAAGTGGGCCCTCACTGGACACCAAACATGCAGGTTTCTCCAGGGAATGAGGAATAAATTTCTCTTGCTTATAATCCACTCAGTCTGGGGTATTTTTGTTGCAGCAGCCTGAATGGACTGAGACAATTACTAAGTTCTGGTAACTCTTATTATTACCCTGCAAATCTCATTACTTTTTTTTCTTTGTATCTCATGTGTAGAAAGATAGTCAAGTACGGAGAAATTTTTGACTGGAAGGAGAAATGAGATTCATAATGATATTATAGCGAAGTCTCCAAATTTGAAACATATTAGCCTTCAGATATACTGTATTTAAATTATATTAGGGGAAAATACACATGGATACGTATATACACACAAGCACATACCCACACACACTGTGCCAAACTTTGGAAATAATAAATGACTACCAGCTAACGTAATATGTTAATGAAAATTTTAGTAAATTACAACAAATTAAAAAGAAAACATTTACTAGGTTTTGAAATCATACTCATTGTTTCTTTCCTCTTTTTTCCCATTAAATATGATTATTTAGAAGCATAATAAGGTAAGGAAGATATGAATTGGAATATATGGATTAAACAGTAATATATAATAGAAAGGTTGCTCAATTAAATATATCTTGCTGGAAGAAAGGCTAAAAAACTAAAAGAAGGGAGTTGGATAAACCAGGTAAGCATAGAAAAAAAGGTATTTCAGAGGTAGACACAGTCTCAGAGGTGAGGGGTCTGTCCCCAGGTGGCTTCTGACATTTAAATATTGTGGTTTCCTTGGCAAGACAAATGGTAACCATTAAAATAGTTAAGCTATTTTAACTAAAGGACAAGTTCACTAACAAAAATTATCATAATGTTTTTTCTCCATTTATCTTGCTTTCATGAAGAGATTTTTCTGGCTGAAAGTAGAATTATTTGACAATTATTTCAAATTTTAAATAAGAATTGGCATTATGGTTACAAATTGTCTTTTTATAACACAAGGGCTTTCTTATAGGACATTTCTTAACTGGTTTGCATGCAATATTCATGAAGGCTTCAATCAGTCCAAGTATCTCTATATAATACCACTTAATTGGGTTTTCTATATCAGTATGTTATAAAAAAATAAAATCTAAGCATAATGGCTAATATTTTGAGTGGTGATTACTTGCCAGATGTTTGTTTTTTTTTTTTAAATGCTTCACATCCAATATTCACAGTAATTTCATGTTCCACATTTTAAAATTAATGCCATTTTATAGCCAAGGGAAATGAGGAACAGAAATGTTAAGTATCTAGTCCAATATCACACAGCTGGTAAGTGGAGGAACAAGAATTAAAAAAAGAAGATAGTGTAGCGTTGGAACCCAAATTTTTAACCACTGTAGCAAACTGCTTGCAAGATTATGCTGAAAATGCTTATAGACATTTCTTTGCAGAGAATGACATATAATTCACTATAGACTATGCAACAAATTAAAAAGAATACATTTAATAGGTTTGAAATCATACTCATTCCACCACCCCCTTTTTTTCTGGCTAAGGGTCACTTGAGCAAATGAGGCTCAAAGATTGGTTTCCTGAGTTGCATTAAATATATGATAGCGTTGAAGAGTATGGACGTTTTAGCAATGTGAATTATTTCAATTCATAAACATAGACATTTTTCTTCTACAAATGTCTCCTCTATTTATTTCATTAATAGTGTACAATTTTCGGTGTACAAATATTTTGCCTTTTGGTTAACTTTATTTTTTTAATAGTTGATTTTTTGATGCTATTCAAAAGAGTTGTTTGTTTCATTTCTTCTTTCGATCGTGCCTGGTTTGTGTAAAGAAATGCAACCTATCTGATTCCTTGTCTGATTGTATTTATGCTCATTCGTTCTTTACGAGGTTTTTATTTGTAGTCTTTATCTGAAACATTGTTATTGCTATTAAATTTTAAGCCTTTTGAATTTTGTGAAGGCAAAAAAATATGGAAACCTAATAAATACATGTATACGTAAAAATTTAAAAAAAAGATAAAAAATGAAATGCAACCTTTCTTTTGTGCTCATTATGTTATCTCGCAACGTTGCTCATTAATTTATTAGTTCTACCAGTTTTTTCTACATATAAGATTATAAGTAATAAAACAGTTTTACTTCTTTTACTTCTTCTCTTTACTTCTTTTCAGTGTGAATGACTTACATTTCTCTCGCCTAACTGCTCTGACTAGCACTTCCAGCATGTACTACAAGGAAGTGCTGAGAGAGAGCATCCTTGCCTTATTCCTGATCTTAGACAGTTGAGCTTGTTAACTGTAGTCTTCTCCACAGATAGCTGTTATTATTTTAAAGAACATTCCTACTAGACCTAATTTGTTGAACATTTTAATTATGAAAGACTGTTGAATTGTTTCCAGTTTTTTTCTGCATGTATTTAGGGAATCATTTCCTTGGGGGCCCTATTGCCTTGTCTTAATTTTTTTTTTTTTTTTTTAGCATGGGAAATAGCTATCGTTTCCTATCCCTCTATCCTTATTGCTGTTACATATAAAATCCCTCTGGGATCCATTTATTTTATCCCTTGTGAGATTAGATTTTTGAATACATTTATGAAGATAAAACTTGAAAATACTTTCACTTTAAAGGTTTTGGGGATTGGAGTTGGAAATTAAAATGACCTCCTTACTTTGTTATTTTTTCAGAAATGTGTGGATGCAATCTGACACCCCCATACTCATGACTTAGCTACTCTTACTCTCCTTTGTCTTTTTCTCTCCTCCTTCTTCCTCCTTCCCTTTCAAAATGCACAAAAGAAAAGATTCACTTACATCAGCTTGTCCTCTTCCAAAGTATAGCACCACTATTGGACATTATTTTTGTGTTAGACTGATTCCATAGCCTCCCAACTACGGTGCTGTTCATTAAGATGTTTAGACTCAGCACTAGGTGGGGTTTTCTTTCAATGGTGTAAATTCACAATGATGAAGAGAAATGAGAAGAAGTTGAAGGGGATTGTATTATACAGAGGAAAACTTGTTGGTCATGGGAACATTTATTCACCTTGAACACGAAACTTGTTCCAGAAGGAAGAAGTAACTTACCCGAGGGTACAAAGCTAGCATGAGGGAGCACCAAGAATCGAGTTGAAGGCATTGTGCCTGCTCAACACTCTCAGGTTGCCTCCCAGCATAGGTTTCAGTTTCTCTGTATCCTCAATCCAACCTTATTGGACACATTTGGCCTTTTTTTGAGAATGTAGAAAGACATAAGCCACTGGTGAATTGTCAGACAAGATGACTCTGTTACACTGATTTCGACATAACACAATGGAACATGGAAGATATCTTCACTAAGGAGGAAGAGTAATATTTGAAAAGAACCAAAGGACATAAAATCAAATGATTTACATTTGAGTTTCAGCTTAGATATATGCTAATAATACATCATTTCACTCAACAACTCTGAATCTCACTAACTTTACTCACATCCATATTGATGTATAACATAATAATAATTGATCTTTTTTAAGCTATTCTAAAATACGAGAAAGTACTTCTCTGTATATTTTATCAATACTGCACATGCACATATAGAGTACATTTATATTTTAATTATTATTTAAGCCACTTCTAGATAACTAAAAGTCTTTCTTTATGTCCAAAATTGTGTTTCTTTCCTTGTTTCCCTGCTTTTCCTCCAGAGCAAATGCAGTAGCAGATGATGAAATTTATTTCAAAAGTAAAAGAAGAAATAAAAAATAAAACCCAACTTATCTCATTTGAAGCCTTTCCCTAATAATTATAAAATTTTTCTTACCATGACTACTTAAAAATACTGATGATTTTTCTAGAATGAATAATACTTCTTAGCACTGGGTAATGTAAACAACTGGGTTTTCTTAGCCAATAGAAGTTAAAGAAAGTCCCACATTTGATTCATTATAATAATAACACACACACACACAAAAATACAAAAAATTTTCAGTAAATAGTTATGAAAAGGAGTGAGAAATATGAAAGAAAATATAAATATGGACAATAATATGATGAAGTGTGAATATGGTATGAAACCAATGAAATAGCCTTCTCTGAAATCTATTTTCCATTGCCTGGGTAAAAAGTATTTATAATTAACAAACTTGAAAAGCTATTGAAAGACAGATGTAAACTTGCACAAAAAATAAAAATATTCCCATTTTAAGCCTCGGAAAAAATAAAATAATTTAATTAGAGGTGTTTTAATGATTAAATATTTTAATATTAATCACCCTCCTATTGCTACTACACATAATGCAATCAGCAGACTCAATATGCGTATACTCTTATGATGATAAAGACCAAGACATAGTTCAATTAAAGACATTTCCCTGTAACTCAAAGCATCTCCCTTGGTCCCTGATTAAGTGGTAAGAAAGCAACAAGAATAAAGAATTCTTGAAATGTTTTCAGAGAACTATAAAACAGGAAACGTATTCAGAGATTTCTTCGTGACCCCTATGCTATTAGAAAAGTAAGAGTGAACAATGAGGTTAAAATAATTCCCCTGCTAAAGACTTTCACAGACACACAATAATACTATATATAATTATTTCCTACCTTCTGAACTTAATTCTCTCTATTGATTGGTTCACTGTAGTTTGTAAAATGTCCTTAATCTTTTTCCAACTGTCCTCCTGTCCTTAATCTTTTTCCTACTGTCCTCCTGTCCTGCTCTTTTTTTCTCTTCTTCTCTTTACAGGTAAGGTTTTAGCATAGTAATCTCCACTACATTTTGGTTTCTTCATCTCTCTCTCTCTCTCTCTCTCTCTCTTTTTTTTTTTTGAGACAGTCTTACTTTGCTACCCTTGGTAGTATGGTGTGGCGTCATAGTTCACAGCAACCTCAAACTCTTAAGTTCGAGTGATCCTCTTGCCTCCGTCTCCCCAGTAGCTGGGACTACAGGTGCTCACCACAATGCCAGGATATTTTTAGAGATGGGATCTCGTTCTTGCTCAGGCTGGTCTTGAACTCCTGAGCTCAAGCAATCCACCTGCCTCAGCCTCCCAGAGTGCTGAGATTACAGCTGTAAGCCACTGTGCCGGCCCTGTTTTCTTCATCTCTTCACCTGCCATTTCCTCCTTCTGTAAACAATCAGGTTTTGGCCATATGTTCCTACCCCAGTGAACCTGTCCCAGTAAAGATCACTGAAGTCCTACTAAGGGTGATACAGAGTTCACGTATTTCAGCTCCTATTTTCTTGCCTTTTCTGAGACTTGTGAAACTCCATATGCCAGAAATATTTATTTCCAACTCTTCACCATAATGTACTTTTTTTGATTCTCCTAAATTTTGGTAGAGTCATATCCATTTCATTAGACTTTTGAAGAACTAGTTTATTTACTTATTTAATCTTTGTTTTCTATCAAATCAATTTTATTACTATCTTTTGTAATTTTCCTCCTTCCTCATTTTTTTTGCATTTTCTCTGCCATTTCCTTAACTTTCTGAGTTGACTTTTTGGCTTATTAATTTTCATTCATTATTCTTTCCTAGCGCATCTTCTTTCTTACTACTTTTTTTCTTTCCTAGTACTTATATAGACTTAGCTTATTAATCTAAGCATCTCTTTTTTCCTAATACGTGGAAACAAACGAAACCTTCCTAGAAACACTGATAAGCTGAGCAAGTTGAAACTTGTACAGGTCATTCAGAAAGGATGCTGTCAACTGTGTTTCTTAGAAGTAAAATAATGGACTATAGTTTGTCTCAAAACTTCTGTAATGACCTACATTCTTACATTATTTTCCATCTAAATACCACTTGGGATATTCTCTTAAAGTTAGGGTATTTTACATTTAATTCCATTCTAATATTTTTTAAATTTTATTTTGATGCATTAAAATTTCCTAATGTATGGATAATTAAAGCACTTTTTTTGTACTTTATAAAAAGATTTTAAGTTGGAGAATGGCATAAAGTTTTATGTGTCTTCAAAACTTATCCTGGCTAGTGTGATAGTTGGTAGAATATAGTAAGCTGTTTGAAGACAAATTGGAGGTTAATGTATAGGTTTTTTTTTTTTTTGAGAGAAGATGGTGTTTCTATTAGAATACTCATCATCTAAGTAGAAAATAAGTGAACAGATTCAAAATGCACATGGACGGTACAATGGAAGTAGTAAGTAGTAGCATCCAGAAAAATAATAAGGAAAATGTCAGGGAAGGGCAAGCGAGGACCAGGATCACGAAGCTTGTAGAGGATGCTAAGAGCCAGCTGACCTCTGAGCAAGATGATTTGCAGCTGGGGAACGGATCCTCTGATGATTCGTCCACAGGTGTTCCTTGCGAGAAAGACCCTGAGCCCATGGTGATCCTTAGGCACATAGTCATTATCTAACACTCCCCTCACCTGTCTTGTGCTGTGTCAATAACAGGCTACTGCAGAGGTTGCTGGGGCTATCCTGAAAGCAAGGTCAGCCCGCCTTCTGCAAGCTTGTACTTCTAATCCGCACCACGCCTGGTTCCTTCCTGCGGCAATGGAGACCAGGGCCACAGGGGCCCTAGGGGCTGCGACAGAAGCTTCTCCTTGATTTTTCTATGTGTTATCTCTTCTAATTAAATTAGAAGAATAACTCATATTTGGTGTAGGGTTTTAGTTATCTGAGTTCTAACTGCGCTCTTGGTTTCTACCTTCAAAAAAACACAGATACAATATTTTATTGGCATGGAAAACAGACTTTAGGTGGTGTCAATATAAAAGAATGGCATTCTTTATTCGAAGAGACTTTGAGTAGGATAACTCAATGAACTAAAGAACTATGATGAGTAAAAGTTGTCCTACTCATAGTTGGAGAACTTTTTCCTGAAGAAAATACTCTTTTTTGTAAACCATTACCACTTTGTGATACCGTTTATTCAATATGTATGTTTGAACTTCATTTTTAATAGACACCCAGAATAAAAAGATTTTATTTGTTAAAGGAAGGAGGAAGCATTTTGGATAAGAAGAAAAATGCAGATTATTTTGATGGTACATTATAATGTTTTTCAATTAAACATCAGTAAGTATTCCAGATTAAATATATTTTAGATTTGCTGACTTGAGGAAAAACTAAAGATACATTTACAAAAACTAGAGATAAAATATATAAACAGCTGACATTAGGGTGAAATGCAATGAGACATTGTCTGTCACTTTGTCCTATAACTAACTTGCATAATTTGGGAACATTTAATCAGTTCAAATTTTCCTGAATGGAAGAGAACAAAATCGGCTGGAAGGTGAAAGTGATGCGAGGGAACAGCCCCCGAGATGGCGAATGCTGCTGCAGCCCTCCACAGCAGCAAGTGTTATGAGCACAGTCAAGGCTATGTACAGCAGCAATGGGTCTTTGGTGCAAAAAAGAACAGACTTTTCACAGGTATTTGTCCACTTTGTAAAATGGAATAGTGACCATATACAGGAAAAATAAAAGAATTCCTAGCCCTAGGTTTATTTGTTAAACAGATTCAGAGAAACTGAATCTTAGAGCATAATTTTTATTTTTCAATTCTATGCAATTCCCTGTTGAACAATGTTTAAAATAATCCTTTGCGAACCTCTCCCTTTTTTTTTCCTGGAGTAGAGTACAAATGGGCATTGACTGTCTCTGTCTTACATAATGATTTTTTTTTTTTTTTTCATAGCAAGGCAAAACTTAAATAAAAATCAAAGAGAAAAGTGCAGCTATGTGCAGGAATTATTGACATGTAAGAGACCATTTTATTTATTTATCAATAAGAGTTATTTAAAAATGCAATCCTGGCAATTTAACAAGGTCTATTAAGTTAATCCCAATTAAATCTTCTGCATTTATTCAAAATACAGTAAATTCTCCTTTGGTAAACTCAATATATTTAAAATGTTCATTGTCATTGGAGCTGACTACAGAACATGAGAGATCCGTAATACATAACTAAGGCTTTCTGTTTTCTGATAAGTCATAAGAATTTCTGATATTATCATTGAAACATTAAAATTATAGAAATGATTAAGAGTTTCCTCCTATTTTTCTTTTCACCTTTCATCCAGTGTTAATGGTGTTTTTGAATTTCACACGTAACTTATTATGTAAAATAAACACATTTCCAATTGTTGAGTACTTTTGTCTTCTGGGTTTGCAATTAAGCACACTCTGACTTTGAAACTTTATAGCAGATTAAAAGCAGATTAACACACCACACATTCCTACACACACATACACATAGACACACACACACACACACACACACACACACACACACACACTCACACAATTTTGAATTTGCTTAGGAAAGAAATCCATCAAAATAAATAATTCATGTTGGGATGGACTGAAATCTAGTCTTTTAGGAGGTGCCAACAGATGGTTTACATTTATAGAATGCATACTTGCTGACTTCCAAACAGAAATTAAAATTCATAAAGTATATCATTAGGACTCCTTATAAGAACATTATGTTTACGATATGAATTTGGATTTTCCCAGGTGAACAGTTTTCCATCATAATTTTACTAAGAAAAAGTGAAACAAATTGCTTTCCAGTTACTATTTTGTGTTAGCAAGTTTAAAATTAAACCCTGCTGCTGATCATCCTGCAGCACAAGCTGAAGAACTCTAAGCAAGACGGGGCTGCTGTTTCCATGATGTTTATCATTTTATAAGAACTCTTCAGCATTTTTCATCCTTAAAACAATAGGCATTATTATAACTAATAAAATCAGGCAGTTTCTCTCTCTCTCACTTTCTATTACATCAGTTAGCTTAGGAATATATATATATATATATATATATAATATATATATACAACTTATACAATATAATTAAGTTGTATATATATACAATATATATACAACTTATACAATATATTATAATTAAGAATGAGACTTTAGACCATTAAAGGTGAGTCAACCAGGCATTTTTACTTAATTTTAGCAGCTCATTGGCTTAACCAGAGCCACGTAATTCCATGGAATTACAGTAACATTTCATTTTTAGTGAACATTGCTACTGACCAAAATGTTAACATTTAACTCAGGTAAGGTTATGATTAAAACATGTTTTATGCTCACAAAAAGAGATGATTTATTGCTCACTAAGGTTTTCGTCTACATAGAACAATATTCCACTTTTTGTAAAGTGGAATATTGTTAATTATACACTTTAGTGGAATCATAAAGTCATGAAAATCATTAAGAACAAAGTAATTCTGGGATTTTTATTTACTAAGTGTAGTTAGCAGTTTACTTGATCAAATTAACTAAATAAATGACAAAGGCTCTGCAGGATGGCAGTATTTATACGTGCAGAACGTAAGAAAACTTTATAAAACAGTCTGGGCAATTGCTAGATGCTCTTCACAGATTTTAACTGGTCCAAATAACAGGCAATTGTTTTCATTCTCTTTTTAAACACATTGTGTTGCTCAGTGCCAAAGTAAATTAGACAAAAATTACATGACAAAAATTTGCAATTTTAATTACAAATAAAGTCAAAATATAAATGTTTTATATTATAGATATCAAATAACTAATACATTTTAGGGTGTAGGCTTTGGTTTTCAATCAATAGTTTTAATAATGTGTAGGTAGCCTCTTCTTATGTTTATGCAGAAATACCTAAGTGTTGCCATGAATCATTCTAAGCAAATATTATATATTTTCCCTTTCTAAACTTTAGATAGTTTATACCTTATTATGAAAGATGAGTGAGAAAAGAAGTTTATGACACATATGTTCAGTAAAACACCTAGCAAGACCCTACTGAGTTGATATTTTTGCCTTTTTAGTAATTTAATATCTTTAATTAGAGGTAAAATAGATATTATATTCAGATCTAATCAATCCAAAATCAATTCCATATGTGGTATATACATAACCAAATATAAAATAAGATTTAGCAACACATTATTCCTTAAAATAGATATAGGAAGGAAACCAAAACATATTTCATATAAATATCATTTTGATGTTTTAATAAGGACACAATGATTTAGTGGTATTTTTGAATTTCATGTACCAGAAATTTTATCTGCCAGTTATTTTTATCTGTCATCTGATACTTTTAAAACTAGACACACAGTATTCCAAAATTTTACATTCCATATTTTTCTTTAAAAAGCAATTGGCATTAAATGTTATTAAGAACAGAAAGTAGAAATAAATTCTTCCATGTAAAGTTTCTCAATTAAGCAACTTAAGAACAAGCCGTGATAATAAGATTATGCACAGTGAAGTGTTCTTTAAACAATACAGAAGGTTTTAAATGAATTTGGGTTATGTGGTGAACAATTGATAACATGTATTTATCTTTGCTGGCCTTAGGTTAGGAGAAGGTATCATCCAAATGAGGTCAGAGGGAGCCTTCTGTCGTGTATGCCCTCTCTAGATGAGGACACAGCAGTTGAGTTTTCAGCCTCATAAAGGAAATTCAATAGTCCAATGGTGTTGAGCAGGAGCTTAGCATTTTTGAGCCATCTTATTTACCTTGTAGAGTGGATGGTGGTCTGGTCTGGCTATTTGTGTCATTCCCCCAAAAATTCATATTGAAGCCAAATCTCCAATGAGGGAGTGTGAGGATGTGAATGGTGCATTCGGGAAATGATTAGGTCATGAGGGTGGAGGCCTGACATGGGATTGTGCTCTTATAATAAGATTCTCCAGGCACTTTCTTTGCCTTTTCTACCTTGTGTGGATACAATGAAAAAATTTCCTCTATAAACCGGGGAGCAAACCCTCTCCAGACACTGAATCTGCTGGCATCTTGATTTAGAACAATGAGAAATCAATTTCTATTATTTATAAGCCACTCAGTGCATAACATTTTGCCATAGCAGCCCAAAGATACTAAGGCAGACGGGACATAGGTGTAGTCACTACTCCTTGAGGAGTGGTTTAAAATATTTCTGGGCTGAGAGGCAGGCACCTGCCAGAGAGCTATGGCAAAACTAGTCCACGAGGATGGATATGAAAGATAGGCAGTCGACGTGGGATGGTAGCTCAGCGTTACGACCAAGCCAGCTCCAACTAGTCAGGTCATCTTAAAGTGGAGTCTGACTGTAGCTTAGAACACTATCTGAGAAAACAGCAATAGACTAGACAAGGGTCATTTCCCAGGGAACCAAGAAGTCAGAGATTTTAGTCCACCGGTCGGCTTTTCCCTTTATACCAATAGGTGGCTTGTGCTGGCATGCTCCCATCATATGTCAAGATCACAGGTTGGACGGAATCTGAGGAGAAGGACAGGTACCTACAAACTCTGCAGAGCTGCACATCTTATCTTCTAAAGACTGAGCTCCATTAAGTGTCAGAATAAGCACATTTTAAAATAGATAGAAGTGTATTTTGTTGTTCTTTCCTGCTACTCAGTAGATAAAGGTAAATTAGACTAGATTAATTACTGATAAAATAAATAAAATGATTTTAATGTACCCAATAAACTGTGAGTGACCTTACAACAGCAGGTAGTAGTATTATAATCACCAGTGTCTTTGTTTTAATATCTTATTTTTTTATTTTGATTTTTTGAGACAGGGCCCCAAGCTGTCGCCCTGGGTAGAGTGCTGTGGCATCACAGCTCACAGCAAACTCCAACTCCTGGGCTCAAGCCATTCTCCTGCCTCTGCCTCCCAAGTAGCTGGGACTACAAGCGCCCACCAAAACACCTGGCTATTTTTTGGTTGCAGCCATCATTGTTGTTTGGCGGGCCCAGGCTGGATTCGAACCCGCCAGCCCAGGGGTACATGGCTAGCGCCTTAGCCACTTGAGCCACAGGTGCCATGCCTGTTTTAATATCTTATAGTTTGCTTCCATATTGCTATTTCTAATACCCTATAGCTACACCTTAAAATTTTTTTGTGGACACATAATGTGGGATGAGTCTTCACTTTCTTATACCTACTTCTTTCTCTAAGCTCATCTGCTGCCATTTGGCTCTAATCCACAACTCATTTGCCAGCCATAGAAATATTATAGATTGCTCTCCCTGGAGTAGGTTGTTTTATCTCCTGCCTCTGGGTCTTTGCACATGTTCCCCTGACCTCCTCACCCTGTGTCTCGTTAAATCATATGTACCTTTTAGAAATCTATACAGACATTACTTCCTCCAGAAAATCTTCCTGATATGTATTGGCCACCATGAGAAGCACAATACTCTTTTCTTGCTCAGGAGGATTCCTCAGAATCAAGGTTGATAATTGATCAATTTTGAGACTATTCATAAAGTGAAAGAAACATCTGACTATTTGGGGACTCTAGTCTCCTAAGAATTGCTTCTTGAATTGCCTTTATTTCTTAGGTAATGATTTTTTGTTATTATATTTGTCTCTGCCTCAGGCCAAAGGCACCCTTTATTTCAGGGGTCCTCAAACTTTTTAAACAGGGGGCCAGTTCATTGTCCCTCAGACCGTTGGAGGGCTGGACTATAGTTTAAAAAAAAAACAACTATGAACAAATTCCTATGCACATTGCACATATCTTACTTTGAAGTTAAAAAAAAAAAGGGAACAAATACAATCACACCCCTTATGTGGCCTGCTGGCCATAGTTTGAGGACCCCTGCAACACACTGGAGGTGAACATGGGAACAAAAGCTTTTTTTGAGATATCAAAATTTCTCTAGGGGGAAGAGACCCACCCCCAAATTCTAACAGCTTAAGTCATAGAGCTCCAAGAGCTCCATGTGATCAAGGTAGATTCATCATGAATTACCAATGATAAGCTGAGAGACTAAATGGCTAGGGACAGACATTGGAAGATGGTACTGGATTGAGTGTAGCATGTTTTGTTCTTTATTGTGTGATGACATATCCTACATCTAGGTAAAAGAGAGAAAGATGAAAAGACCAACTTCTTAAGAGTAATGCATTTTTTTAGAACTCTATCTGAAGTAGCCAAGGCACATGCTTGCAAGTTGGCCATGATGTCTCCATTAAATAGAGCCTGATGACAAATATAAACACCTGCCTCTAAGGAATTCAGTATCCTGATTGTGATACGTCTAGAAATTCCTCCATTGCCTTGTTATTTTTAGGCAGAAATCCTAAAAGAGTTTCATGATTAAGGATCTCACTGAGAGTCCATGCTCATCTCCCATGACTGGAAAAGATTATCATCAATAGAGCCTAAATCTTAAGGAAGTCAAGGACCTTTTTTTTTTTTTTTTTTTTTTTTTTTTTTAAATACTTTTATAACTCTGAGTCTCTATATACGAAAACTGGCTATTCTTCTGGAATGACCTTTAGAGACGCCACATGAGAGAATCCCTGAGAAAACAGAATGAGAAACCAAGCTAATCAAATGTCCCAGCATAGGTGGCAGCTATGTGAGTGAATCATCTTAAAGATTTTAGCTCATTCATGCACCCCAAAGAACCACAGCCCCAGTCAACTTCACTAGGAGAAAAGCTACCAAGTGAGCCAAACAAATGTACAGAAACATGAGAAAAATGGTGGTGGTAATTTGAAGCCACTAAAATTTGGGATGGCTTGTTATATAATAAAAAATAACTAAAACAGGAATTTATCAGACGTAGGTTTTCACTGTCATGTAAATAAAAATAATGGACATTGGTTTTGAGATGATCACTGGAAAAATCTGAAAAGGAGTTTGAAGATTCTTAATAAAAGATGAAAAGTCTTCTTTTTTATTTTTTTCAGGTTTTCTACTCTCCACCCCAAATATAAGGGCCAGTGTTGCTCAATCTTCCAATCTCCAGCCCAGTTTTTCAAAGCCAGAGATTGTTCAAAAAATAAATATAAAGCTTTCTAAGACACTCGCTGAGCACTGAGTAACATTTTTCAGTTTCATATGAGGGGTTTTGTGGCCTGGCTTGGGATTTGGGGGCTCTTTAGTTAATATAACGATTTTTGGCTTCAGGAATTATTTTCTATGTTTGGAGTGTTTTCTTTTCTCCTGTATTCTCTTTTTAATTTTTTTAAAGCTATGATATATCTGCCTATTTATACCTATCTTTGTTCTTAGATTTTTAGTGTATTGAAGGCAAGAACTATGTCTTTTTTTATCTGTACCCACATAAACAGGATTGAGAATAGTATTTGGCACATAAGAGGTTCTTTATAAATATATTTTGAATGAATGGATGAATAAAACATAAACAATTGGACCAAGTATTTGTGTATTACTCCTGAAATACCATTTTTATTCTGGCAAAAAAAAAAAAAAAAAAAAAAAAAAAATTCATGAAACATGTCCCAAATTGGGGTGTTTGTATGAGTTTTTGTTTGCTTTTTGCCTTTCTTGTGATGGGATTAGATAGTGAGAATGATAGTAAAATAGGGTAGTTTGGGTTGTTGAAGTATCCCTTGCCCCTGCCCCAACTTAGTAGGTAAGTGCTATTGTGCACATGTTAGTGCTACATACAAGGCGACCTTCCCTATGGTGGCCTATTCTCCCTGCTCATTCGATTGTTATTTTTGCAAGGCAAATAGCTCTCAGGGTATAGAGAAGCCATCAAGCTCTTATAGATGATTTTAAAATACTGTTTTTAGTTTGTATGCCTTCAAATTGCGCCTAAATAACACAGTTATTTTTGACTGATTGATTCTAAGAATTTTGCTATTACAGCCAAACTATGACATTTTGCATCATATATTTTTAGCATTTTTAAAGAATGAAATGCTTTTCTATTTTTTAAAATGATTTTTTCATTTTGAGTTTCAGCCAAATATCTCAAAAATCCATAGCTCCCAGAGCTCACAGAAAATCAGCAAGGCCAAATAAAAGGTATGTGGCTTGCTGCTGCAACTGCATATTTTAAAGAAAGCTAATGTATCGACTAATTCTTAGAGGAGCATCCATAAATTGCTGTCTTTGAAAAATGTTTGTAGCTATAAAGGCTATAGATGATGTCACTTTTGCTGCTACAGGTAGAGAGGCTTCTGTGTGTTTGACCTTTTAAGTATTTCTATTGAAATTCTAAATACCAATATGCCAAAATACATATTCCATTATATATCCAAAAGCCTTCAAGATAAAATGACAACATTCCATTTTATCAGTTTCTATCTTTATATATTTTTACCCTTTGATTTTATTTTGATGATTCAGTTACTTTTTCATACACAAAGGAATACATATTGGTTTAACAAAATGAGCAATCCTATTCATTTTAATACAGCCTCATAATTTAAAATGATCATTCTGCAATCAATTTTCTTGATATTAATCATTACCAATGTACTGAAATATATTAATACTTGAGCAAACTGATGTGCTTCAGTATACCTGAAGGTTTTCATTTTAATTTCTTGGTCTTGTAAACATTACATTATATTTTAAAGGCAATTTTATTTATAATATATGTAGTGAACAAATTAATTTCCTTCAAGAGCTACCTGTGGTATAGGAGACATTTCTGTTAATGAATACATGTATTTGTGTGTCTTCTAAGTGGATTAAAAATGCCACTTTTTTTTCAGTGCTTTTCCTATCAAAACTTAGAACATTCTATAACTGCTTTAACCTGAAGAAAATGATAGAAGTGAATTGTGCCAATTTCTGGGCCACATCTTGTCAGTTTCCACTTCTTGTCTCCATACTCGCTTTCGAGAAACTGTGTAAGAGCCCCAGGTAGTCAGTTACAGAAACCCTGCAAAAATGTCCTGCGTCAGAAGCTGAAGCAAGAGGATTGCTCAAGCCCATGAGTCTGAGGTTGCTGTGAGCTATGATGACACCACAGCACTCTACCCAGGGCGACAAAGTGAGACTCTGTCTCAAGGAAAAAAAAAAAAAAAGAAAAACTCCACAAATGCCTTGTGAGATCAGTAAAGGAAAGGATCCTAATCCTGATTTTATCACACCCTCTTAAAAACTGCTTATTGCCTATTTTCATCATCTATAGTACTTTCTAAAAAAGAAAATAAAGAATAAACCAGCGGTATGCTACTCAGTAAAAAAAAAATAAATAAAAAAATAAATAAAAGGTCCTGCGTCTACTTGGAGAGGAAGATGGTGTTAAGCTAAGCTGAATACTACCAACTAATCTAATCATGGTCATGCAACAAGGGACAGAAAAATGACCAACCAGATTACTGACCCACAAAATCATAAGTTGTAATTAAAGGCTCTCTATTTTAAATCACTATGTTTTAAGTGATTTATCATACAACTATAGATAACTAGAACATAGGGTAAATGGGGGGATTCTCTGGGATGACATATTGTTTGTGATTCTTTTTCGTCAAACTGTTTTAGAAAAATTCTACTAACTAGGTTAAAACAAGATAAACATTTAAATATTAGAAAATGATTCACAAGGTCATACAGAAATATTTAAATTATTAAGTCTGCAATTGCAGAGATAATAAAAAAAATCAGGATTTTTCCAGCCAAGTGTTATCCACTTTCCAAAAATTTTTTGGTGATAAGTCAAGTCTGCAAGCTTATTATCAAGCCCACTGATCTAACCACTGTGTATAACTACGTGACTTTAGATTTTAAAACCCCTATTTCTCACATTAAAATCACACACATATGTACACAGTCACTTCAAATGCAGCTTTCACATTAACAGATTATAAAGCACTTTATAAGGAGCCTTATAAAGATGCTAAAGATTCACCCACCTCCCACAGGCAGCTGCTTCTGCATTAATCTACAATAGCAATAAATAAATAAATAAATAAATAAATAACTATAGACTGAAAAACAACATACGTATTTTAGTATTCATATATACATATATAAATACATAGAGATACTTGAAGCATATGCAAGGTTATTGATTTAGAATTCAGCAGGAAGAGTTGCCCAAAGAATTCTTAGAATAACAATGTAAAAACACATAAGAAATTCGTTTTCCATTTGGTTTCTTCTAAGATTTAAAAATGAAACTAGTGAAATTCAAGAAATGAATAAAAGAAATATGTTAAAAGATGTAGATTCTTTTACTGGGGATTCCTAGCATTACTAATCAGTTTTGGAGAAAGTCAATTTTGCTTTTCCTTTAAGAAAAACATGTACATCTTATGTCAGTTTAGCAATATAATCTATTCAACCCCTGCAAACTATTAAATATTTGGAACACATACTGAACATTTTGAAAATGTTATTTTATGTATCACTGCCAATAAAATTTATTGAAAATAATGTATTAGAACATTAAATAACTTTCACTTTGATGATATATCTGTAATATGTAAGAACAGGGTATTACTTATATGTTATGGGTAACAAACTAAACGTAGTAGCTTAAAACAGAAAATATTTATTAACTCACGGTTTCTGTTGGTTCATAATTTGGAAGCAATTGATTCTGACTCAAGAGTTTCTCATGTGATTGTAGGTAAGCTGTCACCAAACATGTGAAGGTTTAACTGACACTGACAGCTTCTGCCATGGTTCACTCACATGGCTGTTGGCTGGAGGCCTTAGTTCCTCGCCATCTGGACCCTTCCAGAGAGCTGCTTAAGTCTCCTTATCACATGACCCTGACTTCCCCCAGATTGAGAGATTAGGAAAAAAAAAAAAAGGGTAGCCACAATGTCTTTTATGGTCTAGTCACTGCAGTCACACACCATCGCGTGCATTTTATTCTATTCTTTAGAAGTGAGCTACTGAGTCCACATCACACTCAAAAAGAAGGGAATCAAGCTCCTCTTTATTTATGGGAGCAGTATCAAAGAATTTCTGGACACATAGTAAACCCCTAGGCAGGCTCAATCAACTTCAAGACTTGCAAGAATCAACTTCATTTGTTTGCTTGCTCCTAAATTAGAGATGACAGTATAAGTAGGGAACATTTTATTGCTCTGAGTCATAGTTAGTATATATTTCTGAATGCTACATTCTTCAGAGATTCTGAATTCACCATTTCCCTTACTCCACCTCTGAGTCTTATAAAATCAAATATTTTCTTTCAGATTGTAACCTCGTACTCTGGCAGAGTAGGAGGATTCCAAGTCAAGATGATGGCTAGATCAGAAGAAATAGCACAGGGCTGAAAAAAACAAGAATGGAATTGGAATTGCAGTTCATGGATTTAAGCTTGCTATTTTAATGAGATCTATACATAATCCTTTTTGTTTGTTAGGGACTTTTTTTTTTTTTTTATTCCTGAGAAATATTGTAACATAACTCAAAATAAATCTTAAAATCAACTACATAAAGAAGACTTTAAAACACACATTGTTTAAATGGGTGGCTGATATTTCATTATCTGTGCTAAGATACTGTACCACTTCATAAGACTACGATGGGAATCATGGCAAGGTAAAAATGTATTTACCTTTCTGAATCCTGGGTCATTGATTCCTATGTCTCTTACTCACTTCATTATAGAATTTTATTTTTGTTGTGGAATAAAAGATATTCCTCAATTTACTTCATGATAAAGGAGTTTTATTTTTGACGTGCACGTGGTTGGTAGTGGAATTAGAAAAGTTGTCAAAAATGAGGCCGCTTTAGCTTAGGGTACTCTCTTTCCCATTGTCTATGGTGCTGTGTCTTGCAAGGCATCTCCATTTTGACAACACAGATGCTGGATTCTCTTCTCTTTCTCCTTCTTAACCAGGTTCCTCTGTTCATTCATAGTCACTGCTCCCTCCCAACTTTAGCTCACACATGGACCATTCTAGCCTCTTCTACCTGTCTTCATAGCTTGATTTTCCTCTTCTAAGTCATTTGTCAGCCTGTAATCTGTGGTGTATAGTATGGGTCAGGGTCTCTCCCATCTTATCAACCTATCAGCTCTAGTTTTGGCAAACAGAGGCACAGAATTTATAAAGCACCAGCTCTTCAGGATAGGCTGGAAGCAGATTTGTTCCTTTCAAAAGGCTCGTTGGTAGGGTAGGCATCCTGAGTCTTGACCTATGTGGTGTAATGATAAATAAATAGGTAAATACATAAAAATTAGTTTAGTCCTATCTTATCTACTGATTCAATACATGTCCTTGAGACAATATTTTCATGTATAGGTTTTCTTTTCTGTCAAAAATAAATTTATTTGGTCATTGACTAAATAGACACACTGGGGACTTATTTCTTGTGAGGCCGTGTGGTAGAATTTTGGGGGGTCTCCAAAGATGCTTAAGAAGGTTCTTTGCCTTGAAATCATTTAATGATTAATATTAATGAGAAAGCAAGGTAGAGAAAAAAATAAGTAAAATATAATGTAGAAAGTGACTTTTAAAAGGAGAGAACTTAAATCTATGGTTATTGGAGTTCAGATTCGAACTAAGGTAATAAGGGATAATGTCGTCGTCTTCGCCTCCTTTACAGGACCAATAGCATGTTAACCAGTCTAATATGAATATAAGCTTATAACAACAAGTTTTGAGCAGCATAGAACCCTACAGGAATACTGACTGCTTTATGAGTAAACAATAACTTAGAAATTGTGAACTGAGCAAAAGTTTTCTAAAAAATAACATGAATTATTTAAAACATATTTATAAGGCTTCTATTCCTCTTTCAAAAAAATATAACTAAGTTTAAGTTCAATTTTCCTAAACTTTTAATAGATACCTGAACTTTCATTCAAAAAGTGACATAAGAAGCAGGATATATCGTGATCTAAGCTCTGTTGTTCACTGTTTTCATGATCTTGTGTAAGCCTTTTAACTTCCAGGACTTCAGTCTTCCTTGAAATTATGAGCTGATTAGAACAAGAATATTGAAGGTCCTTGCAGCTCTGAGATTCTACTGAGCCTTGTCCAATTAGTCAATAGTTACCTGTCATTACAGAGGCTGTGGTGTATACACACATTTTAGTACAAAACCACAATTTAATAACAGGGCACTGAGGCCACAAAGCCTCTTGATTGTGTTCCATTACTAATTTATCAGGGGCTAAAAGCAACTGAAATTAGGATCCCAAGCAGACAATGGGGCCTTTGAGGGGCAAAGGAAGCATCATTTAAAAGGAAAGCATTTCCATTCTAAAATAATGGCAAAGCACATGGCCTGAGTGCTCTGAAAGAGAGCACTACAGAAAAGGTATTCTCAGCTTAAATGCCCCAAATACAAAAGCTTTTAGTTGGGACTTACAGGTGAAAAAGAAAATAGCCCTGAATAAATCAGCTTCGTCAATATCCTTTTGAGGGAGGGTTGGTGCCAAGGGGATGAGGGTAAAGGCAAAGCATGATTTTTCAAAATCTAATCATAGTATGTTTCTTATATAGAACAAAATCCCAACACTTTCCTAATGAAGACAAGGAAAGCAAAAAATATATTCTTATGCTATTGCTTACTTTGGTTACTATAAGATCATACATACATTACCTGTTCCATGTCAACACTAAATTTGTGTCTCCTTTCTTCTACTATCCCTAATATTTTTATTTAAAAGCAGTGAATAAACATATAGTACTAAATATGCGTACGTGACTTTATTTAATCTGATTTTAATGACTAAATGAGAGAAACTAAACAATTTTTTCTAATTAATTATGCTATTTATATACTATCCTTCATAAACAATAGATGAGAGCTAAATAAATTAATGGTCTGTCCATGTAGAGCACATAAAATGATGTAGGTGAAAGCAACCATTTAATCTCCAAGTCACATGGGAGGTTGTGTGTTCACTAATGCTCAGCACTAAGGTTGTTTGTGAAAAATTCTACACAATGCCAGGAATCATTATTATCATATATATGTCACATATATTATCACATATATGTCACATATATTATCACATATATGTGAAATTGTATGTTGGAAGGAAAATTTCATGTGATCAAAAAGGAACGTATTTTATAAGTCTGTAAAGTTGGTCATAGACTATAAAAAAACATTTAAAGATTTAGTTTAGAAAAACATATTTTTCAATCATTTTTCTGTTAAGATTTATGTCTCTGAAGAAGCTATGCACTTGAAGATTACATTTGTACAGTAGTTATCTGTATCTGCCATACTATCAACACCTTCTTAACTATACCTATTGTCAATCCACTTTTGTTGTTTAAACTAAATGTCATCCATGACTGAAAATATTTTCACGTAGACCCATTAGTGCCTCCAAATAACAAAATCAATCATGTAAGAACTGTTCATAAAATACACTTTTAAAAAAAGAAAAAAAAAAAACGCTGTTGATTTTTAACTATTAAATAATTTGTGTTGCAGATGTTGGGTTCCTGCTCCCAGTGGCATTTGGTATCTATCTGGTGAGGACCCCCTTTCTGGTTTGCAGATATATTTGCTGTATTCTCACACGGAAGACAGAGGGAGAGGGCACCAGGTTCTTCTTTTTCTTATAAAGGTGCTAATTCCATTATGAGGACTCCACATTTATGACCTCATCTATACCTATTACCTCCCAAAGGCCCAACCTCCAAATACCTCACTTTGAGGATTAGAGCTTCAACATATGAATTTGGGGCAAGGAAGAGCAGAAACACTCAGTCCATATGAGCAGTCTATGTGTGTTTGTGTATATGTGAGTTACACATACAATTTCTTCTTCCTGAAATAGCCTTCTCCATTTGTGTAGATGAATTTCATTTTCCTGTTTAAAATTTGGATTAAATATCACCACACCTGAAACATCCGCCTATTGCCTTTGGAAAAAATTAAATAACAGTCTTTATGTTCTTATTGCATTGGATATATTTAACGTCTATGTTTATCAACACTATATTAATAGTTTTGCTGGGTTTTTTTTATTTTTGTTTGTTTGTTTTTAAATGTGTATGTCTTTTCATCTGAGGCAGGTACCATATCTCATGCATCTTTAAGGTCCCAACTCCTACCATAGGTCCTGATACAGAGTTGTCACATAATAAAAATTCTTTCCATGAAAACTTCATGAAATAAAATTTGATATAAACATTCTTTCCATGAAGAATAAAACACAAAGTCCTTAGTCTAATTCTTCAGCTAATCCAGGGTTACATTTAAATCTTCCCATAATTTTTTCCCTCTAATGGCTTTTCATTCACAGAGGGAAGTAACATTTAGCAAGCACTTAATGGCAGCATATGTAGCATGAGTTGAACAGTGTCCACGTGTGGAACTTTTAATAGTGCCAGTTCACACAGGGCATTTGCCTGCTGCGAATGTTGTATTTCTTCTGCCTTTTCCATTTCACAAGAGACAAGGAACTGTTAAAACAAGCAGCGTCTCTTAACAAATCCTCCAGCAATTCTAAATAAGCCTAAGTTTAAGAATTTAAGAATTACATAATGTCAGTGATGTCCTGTTAGTAACAGACTAGAAGAATTCTGAAAGTTTAAAAACAACTCCAAAACTAATTCATAATTGCCAAGTTATGATAATGATGTCAGTCAAATTTTGGGACGATGCAAATTATACGGAACAGAATAAGATGTCATTTACTCACATCTTTCTACACAGTAGATGTATGTTTATCTCATTTTCTGTTTATGAACCTAAAGGCAAGAAGTTCTGACGTCCTGCTTGAAATCCTGCTTATGGTTTGAGTTGCTGGCCTCATATTGTGATAGACATATTAGTAGAAAGGAAATACTTCTTTTGATACTCAAAAAATCAGATGGTATAATTACTGTAATGTAAATAGATGAAGCTTTATTATTTCATAACTCGGCACACTTAAATGTAATTTGCCCCTGCTAAGAACTGCATCCTCACTATTTAGTGAAAGAAGTTTTTTCAGTCAAAAATACCACATACCAAGCCATGACCTGTAAGAAAGGCAAGTAAAGCTAATCATTATTCTTGTTGAGTTGTAGAACTACATGTTTTCTTACATATTTACTCTTCAAACCAACATCTTTTAATAGTTCACTATTTCTTGATATCCTACTTTTTTCCAAAATGTATTTTTGAATCAAAAAGGTATATGAGTTAAATCAAGCACAGTATTCCTACATGACAGACCACTATAATGACATTGCAATCCTATGTTTTAAAAATATTTATGACATAAAAGCAAAACTCAAGATATATGGTAATTGAAAATTTTAGTTCTATAATATTATACACAATAACATTTCACATTTTTGTTATCTATCTATCTATCTGCCATACACATGTTAAGAAAAGTACTGGAAAATATACACTACATCATTACAGAGAACATGCCTAAATTGTATTATTATGAATGATTTATATCTTTTCTTTGGTGCTTTTATTACAAAAATAATAATGCTTTTATTATAAAAATAATAATTATTAACATTTAGAGAATATGCTGGAAACTTTTCTAAGATATTTCATATGGATTATCTCAATCATATTTAACAACCAAATGATGTAGACATCATATATGTATAATCTCTAATTTATAGATAAAAAATTTAAACTTAACAAAATTATTCTTTTAAATATTTACTACTTTTTATTAATATTATTTTAATTAATGAACTATAACTATATACTATTATAGCATACTATATAATGATATGGTATAAGTAAACAAATGATTATATCAAGCTAATTAACATATATATCACCTCACTCACTGTTTTGGTGTTGAGATATTTGAATTTAATCTCTTAAGTAATTTTGAAATATAAAATATATTATTACTGACTATAGTGCAGTAAATGTCCAAATTTATTCCTCCTGCTTATTTCAACTTTATATCCTTTGACCAACAACTTCTCATTCTCTTCCTTTCCTACTCTCTACTTCTATGAGTTTCACTTCTTTAGATTTTACAAGAGAGATCACACAGTATTTGTCTTTGAATGACTAGCTTATTTCACTTATTATAATGTCTTCCAGGTTCATCCATGTTGTTGCTAATGTTAAGATTTCCTTCTTTTTAAGGCTAAATGGTATTCCAAATGTACATATGCCACATTGTTTTTATCTATTCATTTGTTGATGAACACTATGTTGGTTACATACTTTAGGTATTACTAATAGTGTTGTAATGGACATGGAATGCAGATATCCCTTTTGATATATTAGTTTCAACTTCCTTGGATATATACTCAGTGGAATTGCTGGAACATATTGTGGTTATATTTTTAGTTTTTTACAGAATTTCTATACTGTTTTTCCATATAGGATATACTAATTTACATTCTCACCAGCAGTGTACCAGGGTTCCCTTTTCTCCATATCCATACCAATCTTTTTTTATCTTTCATCTTTTTGAAAATTGTCATTCTAACTGATGTGAGGTATGTCAGGGTGGCTTTAATTTGCATTTGTCTAAAGATTAATGATGCTGAAAACTTTTCCATGAACCTCTGGCCCATGTGTATGTCTTCTTTTTGGAAATGTCTACAGGTTCAATGCAATCTCTATCAAAATTACAGTGTCATTTTTCACATAACAAATGAATTTTAAATTCATATAGAACCATGAAAGACCCTGAATAACCAAAAAAAATTATTCAGCAAAAAGAACAAAGCTGGAGCCATCACACCTCCTGTTTTGAAAATGCAGTCAAACAGCATGGTGTGGCATAAAAATCAGACATTTTGACTAATAAAATGGGAAGGAAAGACCAGAAATAACCTCAAATACTTACAGTCAATTGATTTTCAGCAAAGGTGCCAAAAACACAAATGAAGAAAGAACGGTCTTTCCAATAAATGATGATGGGTAAGTGTACCCATCATATGGGTATGCTGAAAAATCAAATTTGATCTTTATCTTACACTATGTACAAAAATCAACTCAAAATGGTTTAAAGACTTAAATATAAGACTTGAAACTATACACCCACTTAAAGAAAAATTTTTGAAAACATTCCAAAAAAGGGTCTGGGCGAGGATTTTGGGGATATGACCCTAAAAAGATAGGCAATAAAAACAAAATTAACAAGTGAGATTTCATCAAACTAAAAAGCTTCTTCATAGAAAAGAAAATAATCAATGGTATGGAGGCACACCTACACAATAGAAAAATGTTTGTGAATTACACATCTGATAAGGGGTTACGATCCAAAAATATATAAGGAACTCAAACAACTCAATAGCAAGAAAACAAAGGCAAAAAGTTTATTATTTTACAAAATAAATGGAAAGTTTTATTAACCAGTTTGATGCAAATATTTCAAATTGTATATAAAACCAGCACATTGTACCCCATGATTGCTTTAATTTACACAGCTTTGATTTAATAAAAAAATTTAAAAAAGAAAGTTCTACCCCAAACACAACACTTTCTCACTCTGTATCTTTCTAATAGTGCTTTCTATTGAATTAAAATAAATTGATTAATCACTACTTCCTACTGTATGTACTTATTGATTTGACAAAATGTGTATACCCTGACATAATTGAGCTCCTAAAATATCCTGCCATTACAAGGGTACTACAAAATTGAAAAAGACAAAGACATGAAATTTACTAGCATGTCTAGAGACAAGTTATCTACCACAATCACTGCAATAATAGAGGGGCTACAAATTACTACTGGAGCAAAGTAGTGGGAAGGATGCAATAAGTAAATGTCTCACAGAGAAGATGCTCTTTCTACTGGGTGTTTAAGTTGATAATTCTATCATCTTTCTCAAGCTATTCCAAGTACAGAAGACTGAATGAAGACAAAGAGCTAAATTTAAATATATAAATTTTTAGCAGAGGCCAGGGAAGTGTTATCGTAAGAAGAAAGTCTTGAAGACCATTCTGTTGATGGGGTATCTATTGGGCTGGGCTCACTGATGGTTGTACAAGGTTGTATCTGATAATTCACTTTTTATTAATTAAATACCAACATGTGACAAAGGATAAATACCAAGTGATTTTAATTTTTAAAAATAATTGGCATTTTTTTTTTAGTGTTACATCTATATACGTGGAAAAATGTTATATAAATAATTTAGAGAAACAAAGAACACATTTATGAGGCAAATCTATACTTAGCACATTTGAGAAATTCTTGACCTTAACATTCCTAATGGCAGCATTTTTGGAACAGGCTCAGACACTTAAATACCCCATCTTCTGTGTGTTCGTAGAATTATGTTTGGAGCTGTGTTTTCTGTATTACTAGAAATTATATGCACTAATGGACCAGTATAGGTTTTTGTTGTGGTTGTTGTTTTCTAATTCCCTTCAGAAGATGATGGCAATTAGCAACTGGAGATCTCCTTGCCCATTGACCCTCAAAGCTTGCAATGTCAGAAATCATTATTTATAATTAGCGTCAGTATACAGCTGAGCATTCCCTGCAACCAGAGTCTTTCTGCAACCATGAAGGGTTTCATGGGAAGCCCGTTATGAAATCTATCTTACAGATTTCACACAATACCTGTGAACTAGCCTTGCCTAGGGCTGTATGGTTTCACTTCCCATCCATCTAAAAGTGTGCCTTACTGAGCACTGAAGGGAATGACGCTTTGGAAGGGCAAAATAATTATAAGTAGGACACATAGGAAACAATGTAGCCTTACATGTTAGCACAGTGTCAATATGAAATTTTTGGCACCTAAAATTTAAATAGTGAAAGAACACTAGAAAGTAGTACTTGGGTACGAAACTCTTGCACCAAAAGATAGGAGATAAATCAAAATTTGGAATTGGATTTCAGAATCCCTTATGGTAACTATTACTATTTTAAAAAGGTGGAAAAAGCCAAATTAGGAATCAGCTAAATGTTCATATAATGGACAAGTTTGCTTAGCAAATTGAAACTGACTTTGCTACGTATATTTTATCCTTTTCGTTGCCCTAAATTCTCATTTCAAATTCGCATTTGAAAAAAAGGCATTTTTTTCAAATCTTTCTGGATAAGAAACTTTCATAAGTTCACTGAAAATTAAATGTCTAGATAATTTCTGAGATTCCAGACTGTGTTTCAATAACTGTAGTTATAAATACCTAAGCATATTATAACTTAACATATTTTGGTTATTATTAGAATTATAAAATATGTGCCAAAAACCTAAGATAATTTTAGAAAAATGCTCCAATGGACAAAAAGGCACAAACAATACAAAAGTTTTTTCACCTGCAACATATTAGCCACTTAGATTACTTTTCCTGTTGGTCACACCTTCCCATATAAAGTGATACATAAACATATGGGCTTTTACAAAACATGTTATTTTTGATGCGTGCGGGGGCAGGGGAAAATAAAACCATGTGATCTCTGCCATCTCTTTCAGCTTTAGAATTCTGTGACTATAATTTAAGATACAACACTTTTGTCCATGAGGAAATCAGATTTTTAAAATTATTATGGGAAAATGCATTTATCAGACCTTACTGATCCCAAATTTCAAACATGACATGGAATAAAAGTTAGATTTTGAATACATTGAATATGCCTGAAGAAAACAAAAAGGAAGCTATAGATTAGATTTTGAGATTTTATTGGTTCCTCTACCATCTGCCCTTTTACAATGTTTTAATGAGTTCTTGAGTTCTATATGTCAACGTAACCCCTCTATTAAGATTAAACACCTGAAGTAGAGTTTGCGATGACACTTTTCCTTATATCCAGAATTTTGAATGGAACATGTCTAGGAATTTCTATGTTCTAAATATTTGTCCCCATGGTTTGTATTTGGTGGATGCACAATAAGATTCGTTGAACTCGTACCAGTTCATTTTCCTGTATTTGTTTTTTACCTACCTCTATTGCATGGCCTATGTGATTGACACTAAAAGCAAGCCACTGGAAATGCATGAGTAATATCTGAGGCAATGTCATACTAGGTCTTCAACAGCAATTCATTCACAATTGCTACACTCCAATCAAAACTTTTAAGAGAAGCATGTTTTCAAATTAAGTGGAGCGTCATGAGGATGGAAAAAAGAAAGGTAAGTAAAGAGATTTTTAAACATATGGGTCCTAAATTAGAGTTTTCCAGAAGTTGGTACCTAAATATTATTTAATATTTTATTAACATGCTCAGATCTAAGACTTCTTTAGACTTTTAATTACTAGAAGGACACCTGGGTTCCCTAGAAGCCACTCTGAAGTAGATCTACAAGGTGAGAATTTGGATCATTTTATCCCGTGTCATCGCCTCATTTCCACATTGTTCTTGCTGGAATACATGGGAGAATGATATAGAGAAAGAATAAGGAATGAGAGAACAGTCAAACGCAGGACACTTCAGGAATAGTATAAGGTTTCTCTGCAAGTAGCTTTAAGAGTCTCATTAGTACGATTAGAAATAGAGGCCACAGTAAGCATTATGTCGGAGTCAGGAAGACCAGGCTCGCTTGCAAGTTAGAAATTGTACCTTGAACTTCCTAAACTGATAGGGAAGAATTTGAAGGTTAGTAAACTTTTTGTATGTGAGAATAATGTCCAGCTCTTGAGTTTGTTGATGTTGTTTTTTGCTGGGATAGGGCTAGACTAGTTTGGCCTCGGGAGAATAACAAAATATTTACTGTAAAATATTTTTTAGTAACATGCTTATAGTGTATTTTATATACTGAATTCAAATTCTTCATTTGAAAAGAACTTACTCAAGATGTATTTCTAATAGCTGGACTTCACATACAGTTGCTGTCTTCTAAACAATTTTATAGCCCCAGAAATAAAGTGCCCATTGCACTTTTAACTGTTATCTTCCACGTCCTTCCTTGAAGCTTTTTGCCCCTGATTGTCTTTGTTTCTTTGTTTCCCTTTTAGCCACCCACCTTCTCACAACCCGTCTTTCTACTTTCTGCCTTCATCGTTTTGTCCTTGTAGAGTAGCCAAAGTCAGCCTTTGGTTGTTAGTCAGACTCCACGGGCGACTCTCTCAGTGTTTTCATTGTTTACATGAAAGCATCCCAATGTATAGCAAATAGACCAGCTGGAAACCTCCCTGCAGACAGACGCATCCAAACAGGAGGTTCCTTGATGTGTTGTGGTGGGTCAGTCTGGTGGTGCTACCAGAAAGAACAGCCCACACCCATATGCACTGTTGCTCCTGAAAGGAAGCTTGCGATAGCATCCACATGGACTGGGCCTCAGCCAAAACCTAGCCCTCAGCACATACAGCGACACAGAATGATGTGACAACGACAGAGTTTTGGAATGCTGTGTGTAGCATGCTGTTCTTTGGCATGCTTCTTCAGAATGTAAGAACAGATTTCTCCCAATTTTCCCAAAACATGTTATTTATTATAGAATCAAGTCTTGAAAGATGACTATAGATTTAAAGGCACTTGTTTACTTTAATACCAAACTCAATATTTAGTATAGATATCTGGGAAATTTATTGTGAAATGTTGCCATGGTTATTCTTGGAAAGAGCAAACTGCTTGGAAATCACCACCTTTTATTTTTGAGACCAAGTCTCACTCTATCACCCTGGGTAGAATGACATGGTGTCATAGCTCCCAGCAACCCCAAACTCTTGGGCTCAAGTCATTCTCTTGCCCCAGCCTCCCAAGTAGCTGGGACAATAGGCGCCTGCATGACACCTGGCTAACGACTTCATTGTTACTTCCATCCGGGTATGAAAAAGACAATTAGTAATGGGACAAATACAGTGACCCTTGACTGTAATTAGAAAGATGCCATGAAGATATATCAGTATAAGTAAAATGCTTAAAAACTGCAGCAAATATATTTAAATGCATTTTACAAACAAACATGGGCTATTTCTGAACAAGAGTAACATTTTTGTACGTATTTGTATTACACAGAACACTAAAAACCTATGTAAAAAATAAGTACATCATAACATTTACACATTCTATTTTGAAGATGACAAATATGGGCTAAATAACACATTTAATCAGTAAATATTTCTGTCATAAGTGATTTGAAAGAATAATCCATTATAAATTTCTATCTTAGTCATAACATTATGCTGTAATAAAGAAGGATGATACCATTAAGAAATCACTGTCCTATTTTCAGATTTTAAAAATATCCCTTTCTGTACCTTCCAGAGATTCACTGTAGTTTTAAAATAAAATAAAGCAAACATAAACAAGAAATTGAACCCAAAACACCTAAGGAAAGCAATTCTTTAGGGGTAATATGGTTAAAGAGACTTATCTTTAACCTCTACTAAGAAAACACTGTGGTAAAGGCAAATAGGACTTTGCAAATCAAATATCATCATTACTAAGGAAAATAACAAAGGCGTTTTTGTTCTGTCTTTCATGCTTGTTATCCCAGGGAGTCAACCTGAACTACAAACTCATTAATAGACATTCAATATGTCTAGAAAATCAAATACTATATCCCAACCCAAAGTGTATGTAGTGCTTCTACAAAGTTGGCCGACATTATAAGCAGCACGCAAACACCAGTTTGGAAGATTTGAAACCAAACTCTGCTCATGTTCACAAACAAACTGTGGGAAATATAGACCCTGGCCTGACCTAAAAGTCCATTGCAGGATCTGGGGAAGACTCCCATTTAAAATGGAGACTTTTATTTGGCTCCCATAAAAGTGATTACATTGTAAAATTCCTCTTTCAAAGCAAAAATATCAGAGAGAAACACTTTCAAGCTTCTGCTAGAGCCTAGCTCTTTAGGACCCCCCCAAATCATACATTTCTCATTCCAATCTGCCTGAAATTTTTAGTGTGTTTCCTTACTAGAAACAGATTTGAGAAATGGGAGAGTGAAAGTAAGAGCTCTTACCCCACTTTGGGAAGATAAAAAATTCCAGAGACTGACTGACTGAAATTTAATGATTGGCTTTCTCCAATTTGCATATCTCGTGCACAGGTGACTTCTAAGACTTTATTTGTGGCCTGAAAGTCTATAAATTATGAGAGATGGACATTGTTTCAGTCAAAAAAGGCTTAGGGTAACCTGTAGCACAATGAACCCTGATGTCTTGGCAATTTACAGCCACAAACGTCTATTTTTCACTGATGTTCATGCCCATCAGAGGTGAGCTGTAAATTGGCTGCAACTTTCCTTCCCTCAGTCCCAGACAGAGTGGAGACCCTCCACCTGGAACATTCCAGTCTATTGTGGGAGGGGGAAAGGACACATCAGCTACATGCCAGCTTTTAGAGATTCTGCTGAGAGGAGATAACAACTCCTTCTGCTCCTTTGCTTTTGGGCAGAATTTCATGCCACAGTGGATATTACCAAGTTATGAGAGCAAATGCAACCTTTCATGCAATCAAGAGAACATCTTTGTGGACAATATACAGTTTACCACAGATAGCAACTGGTAACATGTTTCAGGAGGAAGTCAGAGTGATGGCCTGCTACTGTAGACTTCAGTAGGGGATATTAGACTAATAGATAGTTGGTTGGACCATGATTTTTATTAATAAAATGGCTACAAATAGCAGGTCCATGGGGACATACCTAAATATTATGAAGGAAGTTCTTAAGTATTTTGTTTCCTAAACGTCGGCAAATGCTCTTCAGTGTTTAAGCATAAGGAGGTGAAATAGTAAGTCATTTTCTTGTAAATTCAAAGAATTACTTCATTTCTGATCCAGAAATAGGAAAGAATTTTACTTATGTTTTAAGTAGCCATGAAATAGAGCTACTTGTTACAAAATGACTCCTAAACTGTGTCCTCAGACTTTGGCTCTTTCCTCGGTAATCCCCCAAATTGGTGTGGTTCAGAAATCTTGAGTCTCAGAGTGAAATAAGGAACCTATGTTTTGAGGATCCTGAAGACCTGAGCTCTAACAGTAGTTTTCAATACTTTCTCTCTGACGTTTTTATTTTGATGAGAAAAATTTTCAGTGTAATTGCTTTTAGGGGACCCCCAAAATCCCAATATTAAAATGAAAATCCCAATTTAAAAATTTTATTCTTAAAAAAAAAAAAACCAACAACTTTTATAGATTTGTATAATAAATACCAGGAATACAACAAGGTGAAGTTCCAGTTCAATGTAAGCAGAAAATTCTGCCATTAAGAGTGAAAAATCACAAACCCTAAAAACAGGCAAAGATCTTCTTGCCCTAAACATTTTTACTTCTCTAAGCAGCAGACCAAGTTGTCATCTTACAAAACAAAGCAAACATTGGCAAAGGGAAGCAGGAGCTCATCTCAGGAGTTTCCGATAGGACAACTTCTGGAAATCGTTTGTAGCTTCGACTTACCTCCTTTTCAGTTTCTTCACAAAAGAAACACAGTCTCTGAAGGAAGAAGGCGCCCTTTTGAAATTTGAACATTATGTTTATCATGGTTATAGAAAACAGTAGAAAATACAACACCCCATTTACTCTGTTTGTGAAAAGCCATTTTTGTCTATTATTTTTGGGTCTAAAGAAATAATCATGAATGTCTTTGGGGAAGATATTAATTGTATAATGTTTAGATTGAAGATCTATCTAGGATGTGTCTTCATTTGCTGCGTTTTCATCGAAGGTGGATATAACATGATTCATTGATGTCGCCTTCTCTCCCTCCTGCCGGGTCTTCCCTTGCAAAATGGCGCTGCTCTGTCAGCACTGACTCAGAATGCAGAATGTGGCAAGGCTGCCTTTCTCACAGTATTTTATGTGTATTCAAGCTGTGAAAAGTGTCGCAGCAATACTCCCATTCTGTGCCAGCTGAACTGTATCTCCCTATATTCATATCTTGAATTGACTACAATTCAAACGTGATTATTTGTTTCTTTATCAATTGTCACAAAATAAAAGGCATACTTTAGCAGTGTTTTGAGCCCCCAAATAGGAAAACAATTTTTAGACAAATCTATACCCTTCCCTCTTTGGAAGTATCAATCCTTAAACCAGCAGGTGTGACTGTATTATTAAATGACTCATTCTAATTCAGATCCTGGAGTGGTCTTACTTATGGAAGAATTGTGCTGCTATCCTAAGAAAACTATTTTTAGAGAATATATGCACTTAGAGAATGCCTCTGTATATTTGCCTTCTGTTTTAAGTCCACAATATTAGAGGCTTCTGTTTTTGAAATAAAGTTTTTCAGAGGTACTGGCTTGGGCAGTGGGCTATTACTTTGTTAAAGAAAACAAAGATAATAAACAGAGCTTCAGTCACTATTAGTTCCATGTTAGGCCATTCCTACATGATGCATCCAATATTTTCGATTTTCTGGATGGCCAGAGCCTGAAGTAATTAAAATGATTGTCCAGAAATCAGGCTTTGGAAGAGAGAGAGAGAGAGAGAGAGAGAAGGAATAAATACAAAAGGAAAAATTGAGTGGACACATAGTATCATGTCCTTTTAGTATATGTTTAGAAATGATAATCTTTATATTTTATTTATATGCATATTATTGTTTGTCAAATATGCATATAATTAGTTTAATATATGCATTATGCTTTGCAAAGTAGCAATTATGAAGTAATTTGAGTACTCGCATAAAAAATAGGAAAACTCTTCAGAAATCACTTTAAGAAAAAACATTTTACCTGAATTTGCAGGTGCATGACAAAAAATATCTCAGTGCCCAGCTTCTATTTCTATCTGTTAAGAAGAAGGCGAACAGACACATGAAATCTCCCAGTGCTTCCTGGTTTCCACTCCCTTCTTGGGTCATTTCTTGTCTTCTCCTCTTGTCATGAACTAACCATCTTATTCCACTGGCTGATTTCTTCTATACATTATGCCATTGATTGTTGTTTTTAAAAAGTTACCATGTAAAATGCATTCCATAAAGACAGAAATAAATAAATAAATAACACATACATAAATCATCTGTCACGTCACCACCAAAAATAACTAATAGTACCATATGGTTTGCCCCTCTGGTATTTTTTGCATGTCTATGGACATGGAAAGGCCTTGGCCGCCTTCTCTTCTCTATCTGTGTACCTTTTCTAGGTGATATCCTCCAGACATAATCTATAATCTATCCTCCACAGAATAGATGGAGCTTACTTTCTAAAATTCTCCAGTTTAAAGCCCGCCAGTGGCTTCAGGCTGCACTTGAAATAAATTTCAAATTCCTTATGTTGTTCTTACTGAATCTTTTACAGCTTTCCTCTCTGACTTTGTACAACATGATTTCCTTTCCCTCTTTTCTTTATTTGCTTCCTATTGCTAAAACAGATTACTACTAATGTAGTGGCTTAAAGCAACAAAAAAATTTTTTTCAGGTCTGTAGTTCAAAATTCCAATACAGGTCTCACTGGGCTAAAATCAAAGTGTTGGCAGGCTTCATTTCCTTCTGAAGACTCAAGGGGAGAATCGATTCCCTTGCTTTTTCCAGATTCTAGAAACCATCTGCACTGTTTGGCTCATGGCCACCTTCAAAGATAGCAATTTTGGGACGAAGGACCACCTTGTCGTCTATCTGGGCCTCCCTCCTCTAACTCTCCCATTTATAAGGACTCTTGGGATTACATATGCTTGCCCAAGTATTGCAAGATAATCTAGTTATCTTAAATTCAGCTGATTAGTAACCTTAATTACATCCATGACCTTAATTCTCTCTTGCTATGAAATATATTCATAGATTATAAAGACTAAAACATAGACATTTTGGGTAGAGGCAATAATCTGTCTACCACACTTTTAAGCATTCCTTAGAAAATCAAAGATAGTGACCTGCTATTCCCAACTGCACCAAGCATGTAGACCTCACACTGGTCCAATTATAGTTGCTATGATGTTAGGATTATTATATGTGGCCTATCAAATAAACTGACACATTGGAATTGTTAGAATACTGCAAAAATGGAAGTATAAGATGTGAAGTGCGTATCAGGATTTAGCACAAACTTATTCAGTTAAAATTGATATGGGATAATAAAAATACTTGTTTCGTTGTACTAGCATCAGTTTATTCTAATTTACCATATATAGACCGTATTTTTTCTATTCGTTATATAAAAGTTTCTCAGAAACAGGTGACATATTTTACTGCAATTTATTATTCAATCATTCAAAGATTATTAAATGTATTATATGGGATGGTCTTGGGGATATAAATAGTTGTGAAAAGGACTAGGACTGCCTTTCAAGTGACTTACCAGTTAAATGAGATAATCAGACAAGTGACTAAAATACAGGGTACGAAGAAGTTAGTATAGGTTTCAGGGGGTCTTGGAGTTCAAAAGAGACTAACCAGAGTCACTTAATATAGTCGAGATCAGGGAGGTTTCAGAAATCTTTCCAAATGGAGATGAACCAACTATTGAGGAAGGGCAGCTGTCAATGGGTATCAAATGTCCTTCATTGTACTTTTCCTGCCACAAGGAAGAGCTCTGTGGAAGGAAGGATCTTTCTTCTCTTTGCTTATCTCTGTTTCCCTAGCATGTAGACAAGTTCCCAGGCCACAGAAGGTTGTCTACAGATATCTACTGAATATGAAAATGAATATGTGTATACAAAATATGCAGTTTTTCTTTGCAGAAAAGGCATCATACTAAAAGACCTATTTGGTAAAACGTTTGTTTATAGTTGGCAATACGTCACCATCACGGTCTCATCCATTTTGACTGCATTTCCATCCCAAATAAATGTTTCTTCATTCAGGCCTTCCTATATTCTATAATTCTCTAGGTTTATTTCGTTACAATTATGGTATGATAAATATTGTTACCTTTTACTTCTTAAAGGAGCTTTGGGGACCAAAACTACGTTTGAATTGTAACTTTGCAAAGCCTAACATCTGCATTCGCTATTTCCTTACCTCCTTTCCTATCTGAGCTCATGACTAGGGAACCTGCAGTATCACCTTCCCCCCCCCCCCCAAGGTTTTTTGGAATAGTTTATTTCTACTGTGCTCTTTCAAAATTTTGGGTCTACTCCTGCTTCGCAGCAAATAAATATCCCCACTGTCAATTTTCCATCTACCTTGTTTCAAACCCTGAATGCTATTTTCTACAATACTAACCAATCCTCATAACTGTATTTTCAAATCTAAGAAATGATAGCCAAGCATAGCAATGGAAATGAAGTATTGGAGGAAAGGTAGGTAGTGGCTAATAGAAAAAGAAAATTAAAGAGGCATTTTATAATTATTTCAGGTTGGCTACAGATTTTCAGGGGGAAAGAGAAAGAAAAAAAAAAAATGCTTAACGTAGAAAGGTCTCTGTGATATGAAGAATTACATTTCTGTAACAAGAATTATTTCACCTATTGTATCATAATTTCTATAGTAGATTTTGATGTATTTTAAGGACTCAATATTAAATGAGTGAGTGTATAGATTATAGGATATTACCATAGAGAGTTATTTTGGGGGGGGAAAGGTAGTTTTTTGTTACAATACAGAAAGCTAAATAAACTTAACACTACAAAGGTGTTTCACTGACCACCAACAATAATTAACAGGTGGAAACCTCTACCCACATTTTGACCTTTCTGTTCTCTCACACTTTCTCTCCACATACACATGCATGTGTGCACACACACACACACACACACACACAATATAGACTGAAGGTGATAACATTTCCTGAATCAAAAATTGAGTCCCTTGTTTTGACTGAATGGATATGAAGATATATGAGGGGAAAGGTTTTAGGAAGAAGGAAAAGTACCCACAATACATCAGCTCACTGGGAGATGCTTTTACACTGCCAGTTCCCTCTTGTTTTGTTACACATTCCCCATGGGACATGCCCTCTACTCTTAATCCCTGAGAAGGGCTATCTACTGAGCCACTAATAATCATGTGTACACGTACTACCTGTGTGACAGTTATTGAGCCAAAGAAAAACAAAACAAAACGAAAACAAAACAAATTCTTTATTTAGAACAACTTAAAAATACATTATTTGAAAATGGTGCAGTCCTCTATAATACAGGACATATGGCCACTATATTTTCTACTAACTCCTTCCAAACACACAGAGAAGAATGTGTCATCACGCTCTTATGATTTCTGAAAGACAGCTACCAAAATTATACAATAGTTCTGCTGGAGTTTCCAAAGTCCAGCAATATTTTCAAATTCTATGTGATATAAAAACATCCTAAAAAAATAACTCAACAAATGTTGCTTCCTCTTTTAGATGTCATTTAAATGTTAACATATAATAGCAAAGTGCACTTCATACGTCCCATTTGATTTCTTTCTCCTCATAATTCTGACTTTTTTTGAGGGAATCCCCAAGTGAGGCATTATAAGTGCTCCAGGCTATACAGAACAATGCTGCTATAATCACCCAGCTTATTATTCATTCTATATTTAAATTCCGTGCATAAAAATAATCACTTACTTTTATTAGTAATTAATCATTAAAAAAACTATTTGACAATGTTATTCTGTATACCTCTGAATAATTTCAGTCTAATCTAAATATTTTCTTAACTTTCTATTGCCTTTCTACGTTAGATCATTTTATTATTTTCTTAACACTTAACCACTTTTGATTTTAATCTTTAACATATTGACTTTCTTAAGGACATTCAGAATCCAGTTTTTAAAAATGTATTATTCATAAAAGTGTCTCCTATATGGCTGTACTTTTTCCATTTCCTCGTTTTGAATAGTCTTATTTCCATCATCAACAATGAACTTTTAGGTACCTCATTTCAACTAGAGCAAATGGCTGTTGAATTCAATGACTCACTCAGCACAGAAATTCATTAAACCTTGGTTTATCAGTCAAAGATGACATTTGTTTTGAGTCAGATGGGTTTTCTTGAGGAAATCCTCTAAATGGATGCAGATTTGATTGAATTTTAGCTTTCCTACACTATTAGACAACACAGTTTCATATGGCACACATAGCCTGCAATATATTTGTATATATTTGATATGATTTTAATAGCTAAGATTTAAAAAATAAAAGATCACATTTTTCTCCAGTTATTATATTTTTAGTATTTGATATTTTATTTGTTTTAACACATGTGGCATCTTACAAATATATTACCAAAGTCTAAGATCTTAGGTAATATTTTTAAATCAAATGTTATACAATCACACCAAAGAAGAAAATCTCATTTTACTAGGCTAGCTAGCAATAATGAGATAAAAATAGTGGATCCTAGACATAATTTTCTCCTTGGGTATCAATCTGTTTTTCTCCTCTATTTTCTATATCCTACATAGCATAACAATTGATTATTCCTGAGGTTTCTATCTAAAAGAAAAATATACTCTCTTTTCGCAAACACCATACCCATCAAGACACCTTCATCTGCTGCACAGACAACAGGAATGTTGACTAATTTGCATCTTGTCTTTAAATATTACTGCTTAAATCCATTCTCATAAAAGCAGTCAGTAATCTTTTTACAAATTAGGAGACTGTACTTTCTGTAGTAAGAATTTAGTAATTTGAGGTTCGTCCTACCAATGTGGACAGCCAGTGCTGCTGTATGCATATATAGACACACCCGTATCCACACATATCCCGAGATGCACATATGTATGTGTGTGTCTGCATGAATGTGAGGACTTAGAAAGCCAATGAGAGAATAAAACATTGGCCAATATCTTTCTAATGATGGAGATCTGGGGAGGTAGACTGTTCCTGCCCCATGGGCTTTCATTTGTTTCAGAAGGGGTGATCTATAAGGTGTATAGTGCTTTTGTCAGAGTCATGGGACTGAATCCAGAGTTAAAGTAGAGGGCTTGGTAAATTGCCCTCGTCTTGAGTTGGGACCTCCAATGTCAGTGTCCTGGCAATAAGAACAAATCCGAACTAGGCAGACACTCACAGGACTGTAGCTCTATATTGATTCTCTCCGTCTCTGTGCATGTAGAACAATGAATATGAACAAACAAAAGCCAAAGAAAAGAAAATAATCAATCAATTCCACAATCACCATATGGAGTAAAGGAATCTAGATACAAAAGAATAGATAGATATTAAATGGTTTTGTTTCAACATGCAAATTGAAATATAATATTTAAGAATATATTCTTAGGTGTTAAAGTTGTATGTAAAATCAAGAAAGTATTTATAATAAAAGTTAGCATATGATCTTCCAGTAGAGTTATAAAGCTTGCAATTGGAGAAGAGACATAAAATGTTCTGGGGGTAATACTAATGTTCTATTTTTGGATGAGGTTTACACAGGTGATCACTTTGTGATAAATCAATAAGTATATATTGCGTTTTGAAATTAGTGTAGATTTGTGCTATATATAAGAAAGCTGGAGTATACATTAGATCATGGTACCCCCTCCTGAAAATCTTGCAATTACCTGCCACCTCCCTATGTCCTTGTCCTTATCTGGAAACCAGCCATTTCGCCCCTTGCTCATTTTATTCTAGGTCTGAAGAATTACTAGCTTCGGTTCAAAAAGACAAAAATGTTGCCCATTTCTGTCTGTGGACTTGAATTCTCTTCTATTCCTGCAATAAACTTTTACTGGAGTGCTCGAGAATTGTTTCCTCATCCTTCAGCCTCAAATGATCAATTGCAGCTTTCTCAGGATGCCTTTCTTGACACTCGTTCTAAACCGAAAACTGAAAATCCATCAACAACAACAAAAAAAAAAGAAAGAAAGAAAATCTATCAACTACTCCATTTCACCTTACATATTTCCTTCATATTGGAAATCTCTACGTGATGAAATTCAATTAGCAATCTTTTGTATATACTTTTTGTCTTTATAACTAATGTTCAATCTTTGCTGTAATATAAGATCTGTGAGGGTAGGGATACTTTCGTTATTTATTCTTAAGAATGAATGAAAAATTAGCCAAGAAAAATTACTTCGAGAATGTACTTTGTACGGTTTCTAAAAATTGCTTTACTGTACTAAGAATGGTAGAAGCAGATTAAAATTTCATCCTACATTTTGATCATTACCAGTATGTAGCTAGGCAAATGGACACCAATTTAGCCCATACTACTAGAATTATCATAGACAAATTTCATATATGTCCAGTATCTATTTTCAAAATGTCATTTTTTTTTCCTGGCAATTCTAAATGAAACATTCTTTCAGGTGCATTATGAAACAAGGAAAGGAAATTCCTCACATTAAATCGTAATGACAAAGTATTTTTAATGACAAAATGTATTTGAAATGTAATGACAAAAATTATTGTGTTTCCTTTTTAATTTGAGGAACGACAAAGTTCCTTTAAGGAACTCTACCTCGGTGACCATGACTATTTTTCCCTCCATTGTTAGATTTTTTTTTTTTTTTTTTTTTTTTTTGACAGAGATGGGGTCTGACTATGTTGCCTAGGCTGTTCTCAAACTCCTGGCTTCAAGTCATTCTTCTTCCTTGGCCTCCTAAAGTGCTAGAATGAGAGGTGTTAGCCAATGTTCACTTCACAGATATTTCCCCTGGTAGGTGAGCCACTGTGCCCAGACTTTTTTGTTTTATTTTTTAAATAATATTTCATCTTACCATAATAATAAATGAATATACTTAACCATAAATTAAAAACGTTTTTTGCTATTGCTTATTGATTCTCAGACCCTGTACTTCTTTCTGTTTCAGTGAATAAAATAACTTACCTGCCATATTTACCATTTAAATCCTGATTTATTTAATTTATTCATTTCAGTTAAGCTAGACTTGATCTAGCTGGGCTGTGCTCGTCTTCCAATTCAGATATACGGAGTCAGACACGATGGTACTCTCTATCATCTGACAAGCGTCAGACTAAGTCAGCCAGGACAAGGATTGACATTCCAGAGATCACCTGCCACTTACTGCTGCACAGACTCCAGGTAAAAATGTTATCATCTCTTCAGTTATAAACAGTGATTGGCCCAGAAGCCTTATGCTGCAAGCGGCCCAGCATTTGCTTCAGGGCTTCATGCAATTTGCTTGTAAACACCTTTTCATGACCATGACAGTCACCCAAGAATTGAAAAGTCGATTAAATATTATAGGAAGAAAAACTCACATGTACACAGATAAATTAACATTTGATGAGACGCTGGATTACAACATGTGGTTCTTCACTCTTTTACTCTTTCACTTTTTAACCTTACTTGTCTGTCATTCTACAGTCTTCTCTCCTAGAACTAATATCTCTGTCACACACACACACACCCTTAACTCAAGCACAAGAGGATGCAAAGGTTATTCTCAAAAACAACCAACCAACCTGTAATTCTTCACACTAAAGGTAAGGTTTATGTATTTGCTCTGAGTTAAAATTATTACCTTTCTGATGAATTATCTTTTTATTTTTATTTTTTTCAGATCCACCTAGGCTGTCAGAGTTCCACATTTGGCATCATTACATCCAGTTAATGTAAGACAGCTTATTTTTATATTGCGGTGTTTTATAGATTTTTTTATTGCACCATTAAGAGCATTTTGATTTCTGCAATATTCCTAGATTTTCTTGTCATGATATACAACCTTCCACAGTCTCACTTTGTGCCAAGTCTCACAGCATTCACTTACATCTACTTTTCTGCCTCACAAGGCCAGGTAATGAGCTGAGCTTTGGAAAAAAGAAATTGCTGGTTTCGTTTTTCACATTACAGCCCAAACAGATTGTTTTCCTTTAAATTGCTAGCCAATGTTCAGTTCACAGATATTTCCCCTGGTAGGTGAGCATTGCCAATTGAGCGTTCAGTAGTGAGCTTACAGTTCATAAATGTCATTTGACTCTCAGTTTTTAATCTAAAAAATAAAGTGTTTCTTCCAATATTCTGTGAATTTTAATGGAAATCTCGCAGCATTTCTCGACTGCTCAATAAAGTAAAAATTGTCCATTCATGATTATGGTAGGCTTATTTTAACCCCAGTGAAAACTATTGAGGAATTTAATGTTATTAACCCCGACTAGTTTTGACAATACAGTATTAGAAAACTATTTCAATAGTGATAGTCTCTTACCTTTTGGGTTTTTACACAGATTTTTACTGTATCATGTATTTCTTTTCACTCACTATGTACATATAAATATACCATTTGGGATTATCAAATTTTTAATTAATACATATTTGTGCCATAATATCTATAGGGTCCATATGATATTTGGACACATGCATACAACACATGATGCTCAAATTGGGGTAAATAGAGTATCTATCACCTATCTGAAACTCTTCTAGCTATTTTAGAATATTTAATAAGCTATTATTAGCTGTAATCACCCTACTGTGCTCTCAGTCACTAGAACTTACTCCTTCTACCCCACTGCGTTTTTGTACTCATCAGCAAGCTTCTTTCTCATCCACTTCCCTCTACCCTTGCCAGCTTCTGGTAACCACCACTGTAATTTCTAGCTCCATGAGCTCATGTGCGTAAGAACATGAGATGCGGATCTTTCTGTGCCTTCTTGCCTCATTTGAATGATATCAGATACAAGTCTAATTTCTGCTACCTAAGTTTGAAAGTGACATGAAGGGGAATAAAGCAGTCATGATTAAGGTCACATGATTTTCAGAAGAGAAAAAACTTTCACGTACTTAGATATGGGTGTGGAATTACAGTTCAGAACTGAGATCCGAAGCACTGTGAACATGGTTTGCAAACAGCACAATTTCCGCTGGCTTCAGTGACTAGGTCTTCTCAGCAGTTGTCCACACATTACATCAGCATAATTACCAGGCCATGATTTGCCAACGATCTTATCATAGTAGGGATCACTGTGTTCTCTTCATGTTTCTCATTTTAGAAAACAAATATTAAGAAAGCCATAATGCCACAAGATTGACTTTGTTTTTTAAAAGGTCTATATTTACTCTGTTTTTTCACACTTTATACCACTTACCAAAAATTGACTCAAAATGGATAAAAGATTTACGTCTAAGACATGAAACAATAAAAATCTTAGAAAAAAATGTGGGAAAAACTCTTGAGGGTGTTGGACTGGGGAGAGATTTTATGACAAAGATTTCGGTGGCCATCACAACAACAAAAGTAAACAATGGGACTTAATCAAGCTGAAAAGCCTCTGCACAGCTAAGGACACAATAAGCAAAGTAAAAAGACAGCCATCAGAATGGGAAAAAATATTTGCAGGGTATGAATTTGATAAAGGGTTGATAACTAGAATCTACAGAGAACTCAAATTAATCAACAACAACAACAACAAAAAAGCTAAAAAGAGCTAACAATCCTACCTATCACTGGGCAAGAGATATTAACATAACCTTCTCTGAGAAGACAGATGAATGCCTAACAAATATTTGAAAAAAATGCTCATCGTCCCTAATCATCAGAGAAATGCAAAGCAAAACCACCGTGGTATATCCCCTAATCCCAGCAAGAATGGCCCACATCACAAAGTCTCAAAGCTGCAGATACTGGTGTGGAGGTGGAGAGAAGGGGACACTTTTGCACTGCTTGTGGGACTGCAAACTAGTCCAACCTCTTGGAAAGAAGTATAAAGAATCCTCAAAGAACTCAAATTTGACCTCTCAATCCCATTACTAGGCATATACCCAGAAGAAAAAAAAAAAGCATTTTTATCATAAGGACATTTGTACTAGACTATTTATCATAGCTCAATTTATATTCACCAAAATGTGGAAACAACCTAAATGCCCACAAACTCAGGAATGGATTAACAAACTGTGGTATATGTATACCGGGGAATACTTTGAGCCTTTAAAAAAGATGGAGACTTTATATCTTTTGTATTAACGTGGATGGAGTTGAAAAACATCCTTCTTAGTAAAGTATCACAAGAATGAAGGAGCAAGAATCCAGTGTACTCAATACTAATATGAAGCCAGTAGATGATTTAATACAGCCCACATAAGGACAAACTCAAATCAATTCAATATGAGCGGGGAACCAGGGAGCAGGGAGAGGATAGGGAGGAGGAATGGGTGTCCTCTCACTTAATGGGCACAATGTTAGGGTGCATGGCACACCTCTTGGGAGTGGAACATGATTATAAGAAGGACCCTACCTAACAAACACAAACATTGTAACCTAATTCTCTGTACCCTCAAATTAATCTGAAACAGTATAAAAAAGAAAAATACATATATTAATTAATTTTTTAAAAAGAAAACAATTGTTTTCCCAAATAATTAATGTTGGTTTGCATCAAATAGCAGAGCTTGAAAGCAGATGAACTTTCAACATATAAAAAAAAATAAATAAATAAATGAGACCTAGAACCAGGCACCAAGCTCAATCGCTCAATCCTGGGAATACAATAGGAAACAAAGTAGGTATGTTCCCTTCCTGTACAGCGCTTAAAGTTGATTAAGAAAAAAAGAAACAGAGCTAATCCTTCTGGCCAATAATTACCTATTTCTGTTGTGATTTCATACTGTAATGCCTATGGCTCTTCCAATGTGTCCTCCTGCCCTACCAGGAATCAAAAATAATACCGACACTCCTCTTCCTCTTTGCTTACCCAACTCGTTCTCATTCTTTAGGTCTCAACCTAATCTCACCTATTCTCTAACTTTCCTAATCTTTTCAACAAGATTTGATGCTCTTGATATGTCTGCCTTTATTACTAGGGATTTCCCTATTATAGATTTTATCAGACTTTATTATAATTCCTGGTTAATTTTTCTTTTTCACCCTTCCTTCACTTTGAATCCACCACATTTCTTAACACTGAATACTGGTACAATAATATTAGAGGGAAAGTAAACATATATTTGAGGGTTATCTTTAATTCTGTCTTGAGTAGAGTAGGAATCCAATACCAAATAACTGGGATCATTATCTGTAACTATACCTCTTTTCTAATTTCAAGTAGAATAATTTTAATAGTATAGAAAATGCTGATAGTCATTTAATATTTTCAGACTTCAATTAATTAAAGTCTTTCATAGAAAATTATGTGGTGCTATAAGCTTTCATCCAAGACATTTAATTCAAGTTTTAACATATTTCTAATGTATGACTGGGCATATTAATTGAATGGTATCAAATAACAGTAAAGGTTAAAGACTAGAGGATATTCTCAATGAAAGATGAGCTGTTGGCTACTGTATGTGCACATAGGACAAGAACAGCTGGAATGTCTCTCAGGATTAAGAAAATGTGCTCATATCTGTACAAATCAAATACAAATATTTACCATGTATAGCACTGAATGTCAACTTACAAATGTGTTGATCTGTGAGAAAAACTCCGTATCAGTCGTTAATATGAATAAAATTAATGTCATATAATTTAGAGCATGTCATTTGTTTCACTTGTACATTGTTAACTCTGTCTGCTGTGCTTTTTCCTGGACATAACGCTGCATCACTGACTTAGTGTTTCTTTTTCCTTTAGAAGAATCATATAATACTCAAACTTTGATATAAGCTCTTAGCTTTTTCAACCATTCAAATATGCCCTTGTTGAATTCCTTAAGTCATGTGGAAATTTCCTTGATATTGCCTTCCATGTATCAATCAATTTATCTAAAAATTCTACTGGCTTAGGGCTTTCATGACAGATACAAGTAAAATTTTTAAAAATAAAAAGGTTTGGAATGACACATTTTCCTGATCTTAAAACTAATAAAAACTAACTTTGGAAAATCTAGAAATTTTAAAATAATGTCAAAAATCTGATTCTATTTTTGAGGAAATGATCACCTTTTAATATACCACAAGTATGTGTATATAATAAAAAGGAAATAAAAATTTCATTTTAGTGTAGTTCTATACCAGGATTTTATCATGTATGTCATAAATGCTGTCAAATGTTATTAAAATTCTTCAACCTATAAGGTTTAATGGCTATGACATGACAAGGATATTTAACAATACCCCTTAAATTTGGATATATACATTATTTACCCTTATGCAATAAATCTATTTTTATATAAACCATTTTCTACACTATTCAATTCATAATAGATTTATTCTATAATAATTACTAAATTAAATGATGTAAACGTCTTTATCATAGGACATTTCTAATATTAACACCTTATTAAATGGTGAAAAAAGAAATATGTCTTTTAATCACAATATCTTCATCAAACCTTATAACCAGCAGAGAAAGTAATGCTAAGTCATAAGCATCTTCTTTAAGATGTTGTATGAATGGATGGGGCTATAGCATTTGTTGTAGGATCACAAACATTAAGTAATATAAAACTGTTTGCTAAACCTAGAAACAAGTGTGAAACTGCAAGGATGAAAGCAGATAAAAAGGAAATGCGCTGGTATACTGAGTAAATCAAAAAGAGACTGGGAACTCTTAAACCTGGTGGAAAGCTTGACAGAAGAAAGGCTTTATAGACAAAGTCTGACAATTAAGTTCACAAACTTGCCACTGTACCCTTAGAATGGCAGCACTGTCCAAACAACTTGGAAAGGTTTTAGAACCTTGGTGTATCAGTGTCTCACAGCTATGTTGTGCCCACATGCGGCACTGTCTTGCCGTGTAGTATTCATGATTGCTGTTACATGTTTTTTGTGTGCTGTTGAGAGAATGTTGTAGCTTGAATTAGAGCAATAAACAAAAATTAAATATTTTGTTAAGCTTGACAAGAGTAGAAATGAAATCATATGTATATTAACTGACAAAAAGGGAGGCATCTGTTTATTTTTACAGGAGAGGTGCTACTTTTATGCCAACAGATCTGAGATCATGCAAAACAAGATCAAAACACTCCAAGAAGATCTAGAAAAGAGAAGAGAAGAAATTTTAGAAAATCCCCTGTGGACGGGCCTACATGGTTTTTTACCCTACCTTCTTCCCCTGCTACCCTTATTTACCCTTCACCTTTGGGCCCTGTATCCTTAAAAAATGTTAGAGGCAGTTAAATCAAGTCAAGGTCCGATATCACCAGCTCATTAACCAAGAATCTAACTATTATTCTTCACCACCCTCCATAGCACCAATGACGGGTAAGAT